>PVJA010029079.1:0-27131 GCA_004027025.1 Myocastor coypus | reverse complement strand
CTCCTCTTCCTCCTCTTCCTTCTTCATAGTGGAGATTAAACTTGAGACCCTATGCTGGCCAGATAGACACTTACGCAATCAAGCTAGCTCTCCAACCTATTATATTTAATGAACAAATAAAATAGTCAGGATTTACTTGATAAGATTTGATATTTACAGGTAACAAATTAAAAAGCAACAACTGACTTAACTTACAACCTTATGTAACTAATTGGTCTAGGTTTTGTTGTGTAAAACTAGACCTTGACGTGAGGATTTGCGTGAAGCATCTTACATTCCCTAAGGTTGCAGACCCCTTGCTAGGGCTTGTACCTAGGTGTCCCCCCACAGCTGCATGCCATTATGGGGTAGCTGCTGCAGTTTGGGATTGATTACTGTGCATGTTGACGCTGCCCCTGCCCTGGAGCAGGTAATTTACATCAAGATACAAGGAGGAGCGAGAAGCTAGTTAGCTGCCAGAGCTGATGCCACTCCTTTTTCGCTCTCTGCTCTTGGCCACCGCCATGAGAGGTTGCTCTCTGCCATGTGCGGCTTTGCTTTCGAGCCAGCTGAGTATGGACTGAAACCTCCAGTAGTAACTGTGAGCTAGATAATCCTTTCCTTCCCTCATTTTGAGTTGCAGGTATTTGTCTGAGCAACAAGAGAGGAATAACTGAGACACCCTGGTTGCAAATGTAATCATGTAAGAGTTTCTCCTGATGACCTGCCCCAAGTGAATTGAAATCAACACGGTTCAAATGCGGTTCAGCGTTTAGAGTTCTGGCCTCTGCGTGAATGATGTTGGCGTGCGCCGCTTGCACTGTGCCTTTCCTGTTTTCCCTTGGCCTGGTTATATGATATGCATGAGGTCATGCAATGCAGAGAAGTACAAAACACAGAGATACACAGTTTTTATAATAGGAAACATCCTACTCATATGACCCTCGTGGCAGAACGTTGGTGGGTTGTCAGCAATGTCTGGGCTTCTTGTAGAAGAGAGGCTCTCCATGGAGTGTCTGGGGTGCAGTGCTAGCGGAGTCAGACAGGTGGGGAGGAAAGCCAGCGCAGGTGCTCTGCATGGCCAGCTCAGTGTTCCCACGCATCCCACCGGGAAATGTCACCAGGAGAGGAGAATCACAAATTTAGGGCTACAAAAATAATCACAAAAAATGTTTGAAATCACTACATTTTGACGTGTTTTGCTAAACCATGTTATTTTATGACAGTGTTATTTTATGAATTTCCCTCTTTTTTTTTGTTCCTTCTTCCTTCCTTCCTTCCCTTTTCTTTCTTTCTTTTTTCCTTTCTTTCTTCTCTCTCTCCCTCTCTTCCTCTTTTCCTTTCTCCCTCTCTATTCCTTTTTGTCATACCGGGAATCAAACCCAGGCTCTTGTATTTGCTGGGCACGAGTTTATGCCACTGAGCTATATCTCTGGTTCTGCTTCATTAATTTTAATGCTGGAGATATAACCGAGGACCTGATACTTTTGTTACACAAAGGTTTTATGACAAGTTGAAATTTCAGCCAGAGAAGTGCAGTGTTGACCTATGGAAATGGCAATAGTATGATCTGTGAAATAATAAAAACAGTAATAATCATATTCATGCAGCTTCTGATCGGCAATAATATCAGACTGGACTTACTTTGGTAAACATGCCACGTGTGTGTGCTGTCCTATAAAAGCTCTAAATTAACTATTCTAAGAGTAGCATGAGTGCTTAATATTAGAAGTGAAGAATGAAGCCTCAGGGAGTTAGTGTCACCTGTTAGAAGTCCTATGATAATTTATAGTCATATTCCATGTCTGGGCCAGCTTCAAATTTATGCTTTATCCACCTTGTCTCAAATTGTTCTTTCTCATAGATATGCTTCACGTAACAGCAAACATTGCTATTATGCCTGTAAATTTCCCCAAGGAAAGAAAATGTAATGCATTATCTACTTTCATAAATCAGTCCAAGAAAAAAATTTTTTAAACAGAAGGAGGAAAAATAAATTCAAGAATGTGTATAAAACAATCTTTTTTTTGTAAATAACCTACATGCAAGAAATAACAGCACAATCAGGCCGGTGAGATAGCTCAGTGGACTAAGCATCTGCTTAGGCAAGTGCAGGGACCAGGATCCAATTTCTTGTACCACATGTGATGACCATCCTACCCCTGTGCTCCCTGAGCCAACCACTGAGACTGGGTGTGGTGGTGCGTGCCTGCAATCCCAACACTGTGGAGACTGAAAACAGGAGGATGCTAGGTGTCTGATCTGTGTAGTGAGACTGTGTATAATCTGTACTAAAACACACTGTAGACAGATAGATAGATGATAGACAGATAGATCTAAGATATATATATATATATATATATGTGATATATATATATCAGATATATACATATATATGTTATATATATATATATATATATATATATATATATATAGTTAGTTAGTTAGTTTCCTCTGAGAAGCAAAAAATGCCTTTTATACACATACTCAATTTATAAAATTGTTTAGACTTTGTTTCAAATTATTATGCACAATTATCACAGCAGTTTTGATAAAGAAACTGGCCATTTCATTTAAAAACTAATTTTCTTCTAAAAATTTTTTTAAAATTACTTTTAATAAGAAATATTAATATGATAGTTTCACAATACATTAGTACATTCACAATAATTGACACATTGCATACTGTCCTCATAATAGTAATACATAGCACAGGGTGTGGACATGATAAATTTTCTAATAGATATTGGTAAGGAAAGAAAACAAAGAAAAAAATTTCTTCTTTTTGAACGGAGAGCAAGTAGGTTTATACATAGTCTAAAGTTCCGTAATTGCAGTTGGTTACCGGAGAAACTGGCAATGTTGGAGGCTGTTGATTTAAGCCTCTTACAGCTCATCATACTAATCTAGTTCTGCGTTTTATGGCTCGTAATTAAGCTTTTCCACTGGGTGATTGATCAAGGACAAGTTAAAACAAGACCTGTATAACAAAACACTTATCTTTTGTATCTTCCAAGGTCAAATCCCCTCAGGCTTAACTTTGGAACCATGTATAGTGCTTTGAAAAAATAATTTTCATGAAAAAGAAATTTTAATAAACGGATATCCATAGTTATCTTTCGTCTCATTTCATTGTAGCCTTGGACATTGTAGATAATATTCTCTGAGTATAAAGTGATAGCAGATATTATTGCACAAAAAAGCAGAAAACCAAATAGGAGAAGAAAAGAAACTGTTGGTGGGCTTCCACAGTCTCCACCTGAAGTCACTTTCTTCTCCGGTTTGAGAATCACTTTACTCATCTTTAATGCATGGTTAGTAAAGTTCACAAATTCCTTTGTGTACTGTTTTCTCTTTAACCGGGCTATTGTTTCTTGGGAAAAATCAGTGCCTGATTTTTCAACATTTGCTCTTGTATGAAGCGGAGTTTTTTGTATGAAATACCGACTTGGTGACTATTTAGCAAGTACTTATGTAGACAAGCTATGGTTTGTTCCATATACTACACATATGGCCATCTTGGGGAACATTGCTCTCACCTAATAAATCATGCTTAAAACTTGCAATATCAGTGATCCTTGTTACTGACTTTTAAACTAAATTTAACTAGGAAAAAAATAGTCTAGCAATATGAGGCTTCCAATTGTTACATTTTTTTCTAATTATATATTTGGTTTTAATGAGATCACTTTTAATAAACAGGAACTGCAGACTTGAGTTAAAACAAAGAAAGAAATAGCTTAATATGGTTTTATTATTATTATTATTATTATTATTATTTTTTTTTTTTTTTTTTTTTTTTTTTTTTTTTTGTCTTTTTGAGACAGGGTCTCGCTATGCAGTTGAGGCTGGTCCTGAGCTCACTTTTGTAGCCCAGGCTGGTCTCGAACTCGCACCGATCCTCCTGCCTCAGCCTCAGAGGCTTCTCTCTAGAACTGCAGCAGCAGTTGTTGCAAGAAACACTGTGGGAGATGAGTTCAGATGTATATCTTATTCATACTAGCTTTTAGGTAGAGTGTTTCTGTGTAAAACTTTTCCCCTTTTTCATTTTCTTTTTATACCTGTTTCCAACAAGCAAAACATTCATTTAATGTAAGATTAAGAGGACAAGCTGGGCGTGGTGGCGCACACCTGTAATCCCAGCACTCGGGAGGCTGAGGCAGGAGGATTGGTGCGAGTTCGAGACCAGCCTGGGCTACAAAAGTGAGCTCAGGACCAGTCTCAATTGCATAGCGAGACCTTGTCTCAAAAAGACAAAAAAAAAAAAAAAAAAAAAAAAAAAAAAAAAAAAAAAAAAAAAAAAAAAAAAAAAAAAAAAAAAAAAAAAAAAAAAAAAAAAAAAAAAAAAAAAAAAAAAAAAAAAAAAAAAAAAAAAAAAAAAGAGTTCTAAGTCTGGGGCCTGGCAGGATGGCTCAGTGGTCTAAAGTGCCTGCTTAGGAAAGCTTAGGTGGCTGCAGGGACCGTGGTTCGATCCCCAGCAGCACATGCTGCACCAGACCTGCCCTCAGAGCAGGCTGGGCTGGCCATAAAAATAAATAAACAAACAAAAGTTCTGAAACAAGAAAAAAATAAAATAACAAAATAAAATAAAATAAAATAAAATAAGATGACTAAGTCTGCCACTACACCTGTGGCATTTTGCTGATTCTGTGCTAACAAATAATACGGCTAATATTTTATCTCTTGCTTTTGTTAATAATCAAAGCAAATTTACTAGAGTGATTTGTTAAGGTTGATCTGAAGTTATATATACAACAAGTACTACATATATTTTTTAAAAATTTATTTTAAAGAAAATTAAAAATATATTTAAAGTGATACAGAATTTCAAAACAAGATGATAGGAAATCAGCAACAAGATGATAGGTTGTTATAATGCATATTGTTATCTACCAATTAATTGTTCAGGTTGTCAGATAAAGGCAGGCAAAAGTAATTGAAAAATTAGGCAATAAATGTTTGTTTCAGCTGGGGAAATAGCTCAGTGGCATAAACGCCTGCCTGTCAAATATAAGGTCCTGAGTTTGATCCCTGGTACCCGAAAAAAAAAAAAAAAAAAAAAAAAGTGTTCGTTTCACTATATCAATAGAAATGAGTAGTGCCATGTATACTTTTGTCTTAATAATTAATTACTGAACTGAAAGTTTCAATTTTCTATATCCTCTTGTTGAAAGCAATGGGCGAGACACCTTCTTTTGTATGTCACATGACCAGGGCACCCCAGAAAAGAAAAGGAGGATGCCTTCCAACACAAAATGCCCTACCTAGAAATGCTGCATTTCCCACTAGATATTTGAGTTTCAAGAACTCTGTTTAGTTTTCCAGTCCTTAGTAGTCCTTCAAAGCATGCGTCCATTGTGAGAAATCACAGAAGGATCCTTCAAAACACAAGGCCACTTTAAATCAAGAGCTAAATCTTACCGAAGCAAAGTTCACTGACTGAGTTTGGTAAGAATGCAGGCTCGGTTGAATCCAGAATTGCTGTGCTTGCTATCAACCTCAACTTTCTTTTCCAAAAGATGTCATAGCTGTCAACTTCTCAGCCACAAAAGCACACAGTGACTGCACAACCTTTCCTGCCTGCTCTACTGCAATAGACAGTAATGTGAACTTCTACTTAAAAATGTATACAGAATCAGATCTTCTCTTACCTCCTCCACCACTGACATGTTCAGCACATGCTATTCTATCTGACCTGAGGTACAATAGCGACATAATGTTGCTGTCATGATGTTTCTCTTGAAATTTAAGTCATATCATGCCACTTCTTCTCTCAAATTATTCTATTGGTTCCATGTGTCTCTCAGAATGAAATTAGGAGGCCATGAAAGACAACTAAATAAACATGTTGCCTTTCTAGAAATCTTTGAGCTTTTCTTGCAACTCTCTCCACTTCACTTTATCAGTTGCTACATTTACTGTTGTAGTCCTTCTTGGAAATATCTTTAGAGCTTGTGCTTTTATTTCTTGAAGATTCTCTAATTACTTATCATAAAGAAAGTCTACCATGCATGCCTAACTTACGCCATTTTCTTTCTATTCTATGTCACTGCCTTTCCACACATTTGCTTTCCTATGGACATCCCCTTTTCCACTAGATACTGAAGCCATGGTAGCTATAAATGCAAGTATATTGCTCTACTTCATACCTAGTGTCTCAAGTAGTACTTAATGGCAAAGTGCCTTACAATAAATTTATGAGAGAAAAGATTGACAGAATGAAGAGATAGTATGATGGGGCAGGGGGGAATAGAACTAAAAATGGAAACAAATAACTGTTAAGATCCATTGTAGAAAATCAATGCTGACAAGTAGCATTGGGGCAACTGGAGAGCATATGCAAAAAAAAAAAAAAGTTGGAGTCTGTCGTAAACTATCTTCAAAGTCAATTCAAAGTCAACTTAAGCACAGTAATGAAAAAATGTCAGATTCTTAAAATGAAACATAAGAAAACTGCACATGATATTGAAAGGTGTCAGTGTGTTCTTACCACATTGATAGCACAACACAAGCAAAAGTAGGTAAAGTGGAGCTTACAAATAGTTTTAGAGGTTACACTCAATAGGATAAAGTGTAAATACAAGACTGAAAAAATTATTTTCACATCACATACGTCAAACCATTGTTAACTAGAAAATTAAAGAACTAAAGCTCAACAAGATAATCAGCAACTCAAACAGAAAATCAGATTTAGCAAGACCAGCCAGAAGATTAAAGCAACTGTAAGCAGGCCCAGGGGTCAAGGGTTTGATGCCTGGGCCTGCTGGACCAGCCCCGTCCTGGGAGCATGCTGAGACAGCAATTGAGACTGGGCGTGGTGGCACACTCCTACAATCCCGGGTCTTGGGAGGCTGTAAACAGGCAGATCACTACAAGTCTGATCTAGTAGTGAGATCATGAGCATCCTACACATCCTTCCCTAAGATGCAATAAACAAAGAAATAAATAAATAAGAAGAAAGAAAGAAAATTGAATTTACGCTAATAAAAGACTTGAACAAATAATTCTGAAAATATAGAAAAATGTCTAATAAGCATAAACTGTTGCTTAATATTGACAATCATGAGAAAATCATGACCCAAACTATAATATGATACTACATTGTAGACATTAGATCTGCTAGCCTTAGAAAAATGAAAAGAAAAATGTTGACAAGAATGTCTAAACTTGAAACTCTTTTACATTGCTGTTGGAAATGTGTAACCATGGCCACCATGGTATATGATATAATTCTTGCTGAAATTAAAGCTGTAATGAAATATCATTCAGCATTGGTTTCAGTTATGCACAAATTTGCTAAAGTCATATAGAAATACGATAACCAAGGCAAACTCAACCATTTATCTGTGCACCTACCTTGGTAGCATCGCTGTTTACACTAACAAAACCCAGAAACAACCAGTGCCCATTAATGCATAAATAAACAAAAGGCGATAAATTAGGCAGATATAAACTTTATGGCTTCATGTCAAGATGAAAAGAAATCTGACCGATAGTGCTATACAGTTAAACGCCAAAGGCTTTCTGCTAAGTAGAATAAGTTTTTCACCAAAAGGATAAATAATTGAATTGAATTGAACTTTATTATTTTTTGTACTTAAGATTAAACCTAGAAACCTGTGCTAATCTACATTTGTAGTCTATTTTATTTGGCTTGATTATAAAGATATCTCACTAAGTTTCCAAGGGTTTAAATTGTTACTGTGCTGCTTCTGCTTCCCAGAGCATTAGGGTGACAGAAACCTGGCACCAACCTGGGCCCAATCTGCTGTGATATAGTTTGGAGTATGGTTGTTCAGATCCACTGAAATGGACAGTACTACATGGATTGCTAGCAGCTGAGGCAGTAGGATGAACAGCAGAAAATTCATGTGAAAGGCTTAATTTATCACTTGGAGAAAAGAGTTGTTCTGTTGATGAATATTGATAACAATTTCATTGCAAAGGAATACCCAGGAGGTCAGCTACTTGTACATATAAAAATATAAAAATAAAGTTCAACATTAGTCAAAATAAGGGGTTAGTGTTTTGTTGTGTAATTTACTGTTCTAATAAGTGTCACTTATAGTATGACTTTTTTATGTTAGAGAAAAGCAGTGGAACTGGGAAAATTTTCCCTTATCATTAATATAAATTATGAAAGGATGTTTTCTAAATATGTTACATAGATTCCTATTTCTAAGATTGTTATTCTTCTTTTTTCTGCCTGAAACAACAAAGAAAGAAGAAAAACCAGGGATAGTGGCATAAGCTTGTAACCTCTGCCTCATAAGAGCCTGAGGCAGGAAAATCCCAAGGTGAAATCTGGCCCACATGAGTGAGCAGCTCCAGCAGACCTTGATCAGCAATCACAGTTTTGGCCTGGTCAAATAGCTCAGTGGATTGAAGCACCTTTAAGCAGGTGCAGGGGTCAATAGTTCAATCCCTAGGCCTACCATGACAGCCCCCAAGGCATACTGAGACAGCAATTGAGCCTGGGTATGGTGGTGCATGCCTATAATCCCAGCTCTTGGGAGGCTATAAACAGGAGTATCACTGTGAGTCTGATCTAATAGTGAGACCCTGAACGCCCACTAGACCTGTCACTAAAAAATACAGGAAAAAATCAGTTTCTTATTCTCAGCTAAAAAGTGTACACTGGTTATTTTATATTGAAACATAAGAAGTATCAATTTTTTTAATTTTAAACTATCAATCCCAAATATTATTTATTTAACTAGCTGCAGTGAAAGTTTTGTATGTGGAATCCTAAACTAAATGGTTTAAATATTAGGATATTGTGCTATTTCCTATTAGCACCACAAAGTAATCATTAGCATTGTATGAGTTACTTGAATATGAGTAGGTATGTCAAGGATCAATCCTTTGTGAGCATTTGATTACATTCAGCAAGAATGCAATGCTAGGAACTGTCACATTCAAAGTAAGTTAACACCCAATGTTTAAGTCTGTACACAGAAGTTTATTTCTCTTCTTGTCACTTTAATTTTTAGCTAAGTATACACAACATAGACAGCATATTTAAAAGACACAGTTGGTTGGGAAGATAGCTCAGTGTTCTAAGAACCTGCCTGGCAAACAGAAGGACCTGAGTTTGATCACTGGTACCGTATGCCATGCAGTGACAGGAACATCAACTGAGGTTTAGACATTGACATAGTGGTAACTATTGGTGTTTCTAGCAGCAGAGTCTACAGTTAGCATAAAGAAATCATAAAGTGAGAGTTTGTATGCAAAAAGTTTCCCCTTTTCAGAATGGGTTTACCTATGCTCCTGTGGCCAGGCTAATTGTCACCCTCTAGCTGTTTCACTTCCTGTAGGGTGATGGGCCAGGCACCTGTGTTCCTCTGGCCCAGCTAGTCATCCAAAGTCATGAGCACCTTAGTGCTGGTCTCCTCTCTTCCAGCTCAGCCGATGACAGCCATTCTTTCTGGGATGAGATGCAATCTTAGTGTTGGTTTAATTTGCATTTCTAGAATGACCAATGATGTAGAACATGTTTTCATATATTTATTTGCTATTTGTATTTCTTTATCTGAGAAATGCATAGTCATCTCAGGTGCCCCTTTTTGCATTTGTTCTTTAAATTTGTGTGTCTGATTTTATTTTCAGTTCTTTATATATTCCAGATATTAGTCTTTTGCCTGAGAACAGTTGAAGCAGGGCCAGCAGAGCTTGTGGTGCTAGGGATTGAACCTGGGTCCTTGCACTTGCCAACCAGGCGCTTAGACTGCCAAGCTATCTCCCCAGCCCCTGGTCTTCCCTAAATTGTGAACATGTATGTTAATAACTATTTATATTTTAGATTCATCTTTACGTTATATTTAAATGTCTTCAGTTTAGTGAATTAGTTTTTATTATTGCAATCTCTCCAACTGTACAGAAGGGAATTTGTTTACAATCTTTACCAAAACTAAAAGATAGGCCCTTCAATAAATGCTACTGGAAAAACTGCTTGTCTACATGTTGAAGACCAAAGTTAGATACAGATCTTTAATTATGCAGTAAGATAAAGTCAAAAGGGACCAAAAATTTAAATATTAAAGCAAAAACACTGAATTTATCAGAATAAAAAGTGGGTAGGAATCGTGAAGACATAGGTTTAGGCAGCTACTTTGAAACAAAACTAAAACTGCACAGCAAATTCTTCAGTGAATAAACAACTGAGATCTCATTTTGTTAAAAGATTTAAGTTTAATTGAAAAGAATAGTTAACGTGTAATTATTTGATCATGTTGCATGCGTATACCTTATAATCTGAGCAAAAATAATGATAATAATAATTAATATAACAACCATTGTTAATTTTCTATTCTTGCTTTGAAATTCCATATCACCTTTATTTTATATTGCTTTATTTTTGTCTTTGTTCTTATTTGTTTTTGTTTTTCTCTTTAAAATAAATAAATTGATTAATATTTGAAAAGCTTTTGCACATCAAAAGAAATAATCAAAATAGTGAGAAGGCAAGCCACAGGGTAGGAAAAAGTTTAGGCAACTGTCTAGGGTGGTGGTGGTGCATGCCTGTAATCCCAGAGCTAGGGAGACTGAGTCAAGAGAATCACTATGAGTACAAATTTCATGGCATGACCCTGTATCAAATAGAAATTAAAAATTATAAAAGAGATTCATTCAGTTAAATAATGTAAATATTTTTATCAAATTGAATCTAGTCTTTCCTTGTGATATTGAGTTAAATAAACATGATTTAAAGCTCCAGTGTTCTGAATGCTTCAGGAGATGGAAGTGTGAGATTTGTATTATGCTAGCCCTATAGATGTTATAGTATTTCCAGTGATACAAACTTCCTTCTTGTATTAATGACCCTTGCTCCTTTCAGAAGAGACCCTCTCCTGCAGCATCTTCATTCTCCCTTGGCTTCACTGGCAGAGTCCTGACCGTTTTCATAATCCTCACCATCATCATTATGGTCGTCACTGCTATTATCATCATTTTCTACATTGCCATCATTTGCAAAATGAACTACTCGATGTGGGTTAAGAACTCGCCTAAATACTTCAAGTAGTCCTATGAGGAAGAATTTATTTATTGTCCTTGCTGTCATAGTAATTTCAAATGGCTTGTTAAAAATGAGACAGATGGTTAAGTATGAGACTGGCCTTTTAGAGCAGCTCTGACTGTCCTAGCAAATGTCCTCCTTCAAAGCTGGTGTCATTTATGTCCTCGCTGCAGGACCCGATGCAAGAGCAAAGTCAAATTGTAATCCATGCATCTGTAGCCGTTCTTTCTCCGCTTTGTTGTATCTTTGCAAATCAAAAGGGATCTCACTCTTCTTTTTCATATTACACATGCTCCAAGGTCTGTGAAGGATCTGTATTCTTCTTTCTTTCTTCTTCTTCTTCTTCTTCTTCTTCTTCTTCTTCTTCTTCTTCTTCTTCTTCTTCTTCTTCTTCTTCTTCTTCTTCTTCTTCTTCTTCTTCTACTTCTTCTTTTCTTTCTTTCTTTCTTCTTCTTCTTTTCTTTCTTTCTTTCTTTCTTTATTTCTATCTTTTTGAGACAGGGTCTCACTATGTGACTCAAGCTGACCTTGAGCTCAGTTGGCACTCCAGGTTGGTCTCAGACTTGCAGTAATCCTTCTGCCTCAGCTTGCAGAGTGCTGGGAGTGCATATATTTTCAACTCTAACTTTGCTTTTATGATGTGAGTTCTACAGCACTTTCTGTCAATCTCCTTGTGGTCCTTAATTCATTGCCTTCTTTTTTCTGTGCTGCACTGCTTGCTTTTCATGGGTGTCTCTCTTAGCTGTAGTCACCAATATCTCAGTTAGCATCTCAGTGGAGGGAATCTTTGTTCAATAGATTCCAAGGATTTTCTTTGATTCTTCTAAACATCTGTAAGTATGTCACAATTTCCACATTTTCAAGACAGTTATTCTGTTTTTGGTTGACCCCTCACATTTCTTGGACCTTGCATTGTGATCTCCTCATTCTTCTTTAATTGACTTAATAGAATCACTTTGTAGTTTTCCTCACATTTAGGAGTCTCTCTCTCAGTCAACAACCAGATACAAGTTGTTTACTGTTATTGTTTATGTTGTCTCCCCCAAGCCTGATGCAATCATGGAGCGGGGACTTCTACAGATTGAGAATTGATGCATGAGTCACTGGGATTATGTGCTTTAGTACTGATGAGATTATCGGTCTGAGTACTGCTGGAATTATACGTGTGGCCTGAGGCGGATAGGCTAAGGCAGAGAGCCTGGTGTAATATACAAAGAGAGACAGAGAGACAGACTAGCGCTGTTGCCTCTGTCATTATTGTTGCTATTTTGCCACCATAAACTGCTGCTCTCTGCCATGTGCCACTCAACCTTGGGCCAGCCGAATATGGACTGAAATCTCCAGCTAAATAAACCTTTCCTTCCTTCATTTTGGGTGTTGGGTATTTGTCCCAGCAATGAGAGACAAGTAACTAAGACATTCACAGAGCTGTATTTCACACCTTGTCTTTCTGTCCACTGATATTTTGCACTCCACAAACGTAGCATCCATTCTCCTCATTTCTAACTTCATCTGAGATGAAATCTATTCAAATACTAACTGATATTTCACATGCACATCATCATATGTAAGCTATAATTTCAGGGCAATAAGAGATACTTTATTTCCTTTTGGCCAGAACCATCATCTTCCAGTAATTTGCCAAAATGACTAACGCAAATGAGAGGAGACGGGGAACCTGGTATATGTTCTCCAGGCCTTTTAGAAAATATGGGGTTGAGCTGGGCATGGAGGCACATGCCTATAATCCCAGCACTAGGGAGGCTGAGGCAGGAGGATCAGTGTGACTTCGAGAGCAGCCTAGGCTACAAAAGTGAGCTCAAGGCCGGCTTGAACTGCATAGCAAGACCTTGTCTCAAAAAAAAAAAAAAAAAAAAAAGAAAAAGAAAACGTGGGGTTGTTCCTTTGTCCACATGCACACAAATCAACAAAAAGGGTGATACT
The DNA here is from genome assembly GCA_004027025.1 of Myocastor coypus. Lineage (NCBI taxonomy): Eukaryota > Metazoa > Chordata > Mammalia > Rodentia > Myocastoridae > Myocastor > Myocastor coypus. The sequence goes on along the minus strand of PVJA010029079.1, from coordinate 14,188 downwards.
GTAGACTTCAAAGGAATGGGTACTGTGCAGAAAAGAAATGCCTTACAAATGTTGCCATGGCAAAACAAGAAGAGTCTACAACGTTACCCAGCACACTGTTGGCATTATTGTAAATAAGCAACTCAAGGGCAAGGTACTTTCCGAGAGGATTAACGTGCATACTGGACATATTAGACATTCAATAACTCATAATAGCTTCCTGAAAATGTCAAGGAAAATGATCAGAAAAAGAAGAAATCCAAAGAGCTTTCTCTTCCTGGGTTCCACCGAAGTGCCAACCTGCCCCTTCCAGAGAGGCACACTTTGTGGCGACCAATGGGAAGGGACCTGCGTTGGCATAAACTGGAGCTGTTGCTCTGCCATATAGCACCCAATCAGCAGCTTAAGTATTCCAGGTCCTATGTAAAAATAAAATCATTGTGTATTATGAGTGGTTTTCTTAATTGAATAGGTATGTGATGGCTTATTACCTCTACAATATTTGCAGCAGTTTTTCACTATACCTAGTAACTGTGTCTGGTCTTTTCTCTTCAGTGTTTTTCAGGCTAAAGGATATTGCTGAGATATTGTTCAGGTATATCCCCAAATATCCAAGTATTTATAAAATATTTGCATTGGCTTGAAGATTCTGTAAGTCACCATGGGGAAAGATGTATCAATGGAAGTCGTTTTACAAACAAATATAAGTACGTTGCAGTTACATAAATTGTTTAAAGTACAAAAAAAAAAGAGATTATTGGCTGGAGGTCAAACACTAGTAAAAGTTACAAACAAAACAAGCAATGTAGCACACTGCCTCAGACCAAATCCAGCCTTTGCCAGGTGCCTCGGACTCAGAATGAGCACTGTCCAAGGTTGGAATATTCATCTTGATCTCATGCTTTTCTTTCCCTGAAATATCAATTTTAGTTAACAATGGCTCCAGTTATCTTGCTGCTGTCTCTCAACTCCAAACCTGCTCTGTTCTCAGTTCCTGGTGGCACACTGAATTTCATACATATTACTATCTGACTGCAAATCTAGATAGCAAAATGGCAAATGGAACAGCAGTGTGCCTGGGCTCTGGACTTCAGCTTCTTTTGCACTGTTTGGGTCAACTTTGCTAAAACTCCCTAGCAATAGACGTTTTTCAGAGATTTGAGTCGAAGTCGTGCTAAGTTCTGCTCCAGAAGAGCAAATATAACCCTGCACTGTTTTTCCTCAAAATCTTTTGTCTTAATTATTCTTGTATTATTTTCTCTGTAACTTCAAACTTCAGAGGAAAACATATTTCTCACAGTTATTAATTTCTGGAATATTTCATGGTTCTTTTTTCATGTTTACAATCTTCCAATCTTTATAGAGCCCATTTTCAGCTCAGACTTCCATTGGTTGGAAATACGTAGTGTAACTTCTACGCTCTGTACTGGACTCTGCCTGACCATGCAATGATGTCACAGCTTCAGAACAATCATACTACCTGCTAACACCAAGTTCCTCCTCCTGGACCAGGATGGTCACCCTTCGACCATTGTGTCGTTTGCTGCCTTAGTTCCTATAAATTATAATCAATCCTTCACACTGTATAATTCTTTTCAACTTTCCAACCACATGTCCCAAAGGACACGATCACACGTTTTTCACAAATAAATTAACATAAAAAATTATTGGAAGCTGTGGATATCACTAATTCTTCTTAGTAAACAATGTAGAATCTCTCCGCACTAGGGGTGTTGTGTGTCTTTCATTCCTGCCGAAACATATTACCTATCCTGGTATTTGCTCTAAAGCTGCTGCTCTCTTTTACAGTTTACCTGTTTATGTAATAATCATCTGAGGAAAATCACCATCTACTATTTGGTCTCAATTTAGCTACTTTTGTTAACCATTTGCTCCAACGTGAATGAGTAGTTATGCAATAATTGTGAAAATATCATACTATATTAACCCCTCCATCATGTGACTCTGTTTGCTTTAAGCTACAGTGTTAGCTCCCTGAAAGCCTTCTCTACCTACAGAATACATTTTCCTGCTGCTCTCCCACCATCCCTGTCACTTATGTTTGTTTGTTTGTTTGTTTTTCTGAGATTGCTTTCTTGGCCTTTAACTATGAATGATACAGATATAAAGGTTAAAGTAACTAGAATGAAAGTGCGCATGTATATACAAAAAGGCAGTTGTGAAGCTATCTTATCTAGATTCATAGTTAGGCATAAAAAGCCATAGTTATTGATGGATTAAAGCAAGAGAGCTTCTGTGCCAACGTAAGTGCAGAAGACACACTCATGAATATCTGAAGGGGTAAATCAGGAAGCGCTGCAATCCTTCTGCAATGCTTACATGTTGCTCAGTGCCACAGTAGACTCAGCTCGTCTGAGTTCCTAGGAGGGAGTGTTTTTTTTCCTCCTCCCTCATCATCCTTACCTGCTCTACTTTCCCTAAGAGAACTATAGGCAATTTCAGATTGGCATTTCATCACCATAACTTCAAGGCTGATTTAATTTTTTCCCTCTAGGTTTGTTGTCCTTACTTAAAGTTGTCAGATCCTATTTCAGCTTTTGAAAATAATTTTGTCAGGCTCTTTTAAGAACTTGTAGTTGGCCAGGTTAATGAAATATACTTTTTTAAAAAAATTTTTCGCCGGGCGTGGTGGCGCACGCCTGTAATCCCAGCACTCGGGAGGCTGAGGCAGGAGGATCGGTGTGAGTTCGAGACCAGCCTGGGCTACAAAAGTGAGCTCAAGGCCAGCCTGAACTGCATAGTGAGACATTGTCTCAAAAAGACAAAAAAAAAAAATAATTTTTTTTCAACTACTAAATTGTATCATATCACCTATGTTCCAAAGTGAAGCTCCAGAGGTGAACACTAAGAGAACTAGCTTAGAGAAGCCTACTGATTCCTTTCTCATATTTCGAAGCAACGCTCTATGTGTGTACACAAGGATAACTACGGACTGAGATTGGCCTTTCGTGAGGGTAGTATTCAGTGAGCCAGAAAACTCAGCTACTTTAAGTTGCCTGTTGTTTCTTATTATTACGAGAAAGATCTTTTCATATTTTGAGCACATAAAAGAGTGCACTGTTTGAATGAATGTATATTCTTGATATTTGTTTAAATCATATTTGTTGTTGGCAACTGTCTCTTCAGCGATGGATTCCATTAGACAGCAAGTGATTGTCACATGTCCTAGTATTTAAATCTGGTGTCTGTTGATTTTACTTATTTAAGAAGCTTTTTTGACATACACATAAAGTTGTATATTTCTAAAAACAACAGCCCGATGTCTGGAAGTGTATACACATTATGATGTGGCTGATTTAGCTAGATAAAAGGACCCGGAAACTATACACACACATGCACACGCAATAGCTAGTAATTGCACTACTAATTTCTATAGGTTTATTGAAAGGGACAGTCAGCGTTTACATTTAATCTATATTTATGGAGTTTTGATTTTTGGAGACAGGGTCTTGCTGCACATTTCAGGCTGGCCTTCAGCCCCCCTTGTAGCCCACTCTCGTCTCAAATTTGCAAGGGTGTTTATGTATCAGCCTCCCCACCACTGCCATTGCAGGGGCGCACCATCGCACCTGGCTTAAGTTTAATTTTTTGACTAATGTTACATGCCTACATTTGGTAAACTGTGCAACTACTTTGTTATTTTTTAAAAATTATTTCCTTATTTTTTTACTTTTAGTCACACTTCACACATGGAATTTGCAGGTCTTTTTATTGCATCCAGGGCCGGAAACAGCACACCCAGGGAACTGGGACTGAGACAGCACGCCCGATATGTGGGACCAGGGATTGAACTCAGGTCCTTGTGGTTGCCAGGTCGATGCTTATTCCTCTGAGCTATCTCTCCAGGCCCCTGTACAACTACTTTGGAAACAGTGATATGCGCTACAACAACCACTGCTGATGTCCAGAATCTTGTTTTTGACAATTCTGTATCGTTTCTAGTGTCTTTTAGTTATTTTTGATTCTGTTCAAAATGTTATATTACCTTGAGGCAGAATTTTTTTTTTAATGAAATCAGTGTAAAATAGATACATGTAATTACAAAATACGGTGCCTTTTCCTTCAACCTAAATAGCATTGTGGAAGATCTATGATTTCAAATATTAAAATGTTTTATTTTAATGTATTTAATCAATAAATACATACGTTATTTTCAGAGAATGTGTACTTGTTCCAAAATATAGGAATAATGAAATGTTTTATGAATTTAATGTTTTCTGATTGAAGATAGCTATAAATAGTTGTCGCTGCTGTTATTGTTTTTGTCTTTTTGAGACAGGGTCTCACTATGTAGTTCAGGCTGGCCTTGAGCTCACTTTTGTAGCCCAGGCTGGTCTCAAACTCACACTGATCCTCCTGCCTCAGCCTCCCAAGTGCTGGGATTACAGGCGTGAGCCACCACACCCGGCGTCAATACATGTTTTTTTTTTAACTTCAGCAATTTGACAAAACTAACAGGATATATTCTCAAAGATATTATAGGTTGCATCATTTTCTCTTTAATCTGTAATATAATCAAACTATTGTAAATACTGAATCATATTTACTTGACCACTTGAAGAGAAGTTTATTAAAAAAAACTCAAAATATATTAAGGGTAACTAACTTTGAATAATTTTCAGGAATCGAATCAGCTTGAAATCAGATAATCAAGGTCCAAGCACATAGCACTGTATGGCTACGAGGAGAGAAGGCGGCAGATGTCTTGCAGATGAGAAAGAGACCGGGAAACAAAGGGTGAAGAGAGATGAGCAAGGGAAGGGAAAATAATAACCTCAATTAATAACCTCAATTAATAATCTCAATTAATGTAAACACTATACAACATCAATATCAGCTAGCTCTTGTAATAACAACAAGCACCATAGTGCGGAAAAAGATGTAAAGGTAGTGGGAGGGAGGGAGGTAAGGGAAGAGCACTTGAAAAACAAAAATCAAAAAAAAACAAAAAACAAAAAACAAGCTTCACCGTGTACATGTGCCTAATCCCCAAGACGAAGGTATACTTGGCGCACTGCACGCATGTGATAGAAAAATAAACTTTTTTAAAAAAGAAATTGGATGATTTGGAATGTGTGGAAGTTCTTTATAATTCCTATTATAGTGAAGCATGAAAATGTCACATTCTTCCTGGAAGATGTGTACATCTGCGTAGCGTCTTAGTCAGTCCGTGAATGACAGATGATTGGACATCTGTTAGCATTCAGAGTGAAAGACCGCAAGATAAGCTTTGTTTCTTTTATTCTTTTTGTTGTTTACTTGTTTTCATCATAATTTCCTTTTCTGGTGCTAAATCTGTCAACAGTATCTCGATGTCCACACAGACCCCTACAATGTATTTTTCCAGATAGGCACAGTGATAGAACTCACTAATTTGTCACACAGTATTTTGAGAGCTGAAATATATTCATTTCTTGAATTATTACCTACATGTACAACTTTTTTGTATTTTATTTTATTTTATTTTATTTTATTTTATTTTATTTATTTATTTTTTTTTTTTGTCTTTTTGAGACAGGGTCTCGCTATGCAGTTGAGGCTGGTCCTGAGCTCACTTTTGTAGCCCAGGCCGGTCTCGAACTCGCACCAATCCTCCTGCCTCAGCCTCCCGAGTGCTGGGATTACAGGCGTGAGCCACCACGCCCGGCTTCTTTTTTGTATTTTAAAGGCAAGAAACTGAGGCGCAAAAATGTCAAAAGACTATTGAGGACCACGTACCTAATATGTGATAGACCCAAATATTAAATATGAACAGTCTCTTTTAGGATCTCAGCTGCTAAGATACTAAGCCACTCTGACTCTAAGTGAGACATTCAATTAATCTTTTCAATTCAGAAACATAATAAGTTCAACAGTAATCATGCTTTTATGTCCTTATTAGTACCAATATGCTATCCATTCGGCATCCTAGCTCATTTTATATGGTTTAGCTTACATTAATAAAACTTAAGCATATGGCAACAGTATGAATGATTCTAAGTTGAAATATGTATTAGACGCCTGAGCAGGATGTAAATACAGATGTCTGGAATTCGGCATCATTTCATTGTGTGAAATGTGGTTACTGGCTTACTCTACTTACAGGTATCTCAGCCATTGATATCCTCTCAATTACAGTTCAATGTTGGAAGCTTCTCATATGTCGACAAACAGATGAATAGATAAAGAAAATGTGATCTGTGCATTAAATGGAGTAAGACACTGGTGTAAAGGAGAATAAACTTGAGTCATCTGTAGGAAAATGGATGACTTCTGAGAGGGTACTGTCAAGTGACTTAAAGCAGATATAGAAGCATAAGTGTCTCATGAAATGCCTTATATAGGAACCTCAAATTATAAGAACAGAGCAAAAGATAGGTAATGGGGTACAAGAACACATGGATCTTTCGCAAAAGAAAAGGAGATCAAGATGAGTGGAATGGAAGAAAGTCGTAGAGGACGTAGGTGCACGCAGTAACTCGCCACTATAGATGTTTTTAGACACGGATAATGTCTACTAATTAAAATCTGTCATATCACTTAACAATCTGAAATTTGCCTTATAAGCCTTCAGAAATGCTCCGAAGTGCTAGTATACTTAGTGGACGGGATAAGACGATTAGAAAGATGGCTCAGGCCATGAAATCACAGTGCAGCCATTGCCACGCCCCTCTCTCCTCAGTTCCGAATTGAAGAGGTGCTTTAAATCTGAGTGTAGAGCAGACGTATGATAATACAGACACAATAAACCAAAGTACACAGAAGCATGCAATTATCTTTGCAAATCGAAACTTAGAAGTTCTCTTTCGTTTTCAAGTTCAAGCACTCTATGTACATCCCGACAGAATAACTCTTTCCCAATAAATTTGACATGAAAATTAGAAGATTTAAGAGACTATAGTTGGCAGAAGCAGAAATTTCACTGCACAAATACCACTCACAGTGGCAATGACCATGATTTTGTCCTAAAGTGGCTTGCCAAATTTGCCATTTGTCGTTGCTGAGTCTGTACATTTTGTCACGACATTTAGTGCTGGCAGCTTATTAAAACAAAGAAACCATGCATCTGTTTAGAGAGAAAAACGTATTACACATTGAATAAATTATAAAGGAGATGCCTAAATGCACAGTTAGCAAGGCATTTGAGTTCTAGGATAAATGACAAAACTTGAAGCCAGTGTTTCTAAAGGAACAGGAGCAATATTTGACAGGGTGCCAAACATGTCACTAATTATGAAAATTTCTGGCGAGAGACAGATTTTCTTGAATACAGTTTCTGGAGACACATCACCTTTTCCCTGCTCTCAGTTAATGATAGTAATCAAGTGTACAGAATCTATCTTTGGAGAGCATCAATCTGCATGGCGTAGCGGATAGAACACCAGGCTTCAAATCAGCAATCAGAATCCGATTGCCGGCTATTTTACCTACAATTTGTATTAGTTCAGGAGGAACAAGTGACTAGAATTACTCTGAGGTATTAAAACTTCTTCATGACCTTTATTATGTGCAAAACTTGTATCTTAATACAAGACGAGGTGTATCGTATGATATCTGGGATCCCATGTGTTATTGTAATTGAAAGTTCTTTATTAATGCCACTGCAATGATGAGGATGGCTATTATTACAAATTTGTAGTACTTTGAATAAAAAATAAATCACCCACAGTCTCAAGCACCTTATTTTGATCTCAAAATTTATTCTCGAAGATAAGCTAACATGAAAATTATTTATTCTCATTAATCTCTACCATAGGAGTATTTATAAAATATTTTTATTTTAAAGAGAATAAAACATATTTAAATAACAATAAAAATGCAGAATTTCAAAACAAGATGATAGAAAATCAGCAATGACTGCTGATTGCGTATCGTTACCTTTAAAGTAGTTGTTCAGATCACCACATATAAGCATGTAAAATTGGTAAATACATAAATAAACATTAGCATATAGTCAGTCAAAGTGAAAATTTTTATTTTATTTTATTATTTTTTAAAAAATTATGGCCATCTCAGTCTGCCCTGGAGGTGGGGCTGGTGTAGCATGTGGTGCCGGAGATCGAACCGCTGTCCCTGAGGCTGCCTAAGCTTTTCTAAGGAGGGGCTTTAGACTGCTGAGCCGTCTCACCAGGCCGAGAATTTTAATCATTTACTTCTACTTTCAAAAAACTTACTGTAATCAGTAGCACAGTCCTCTCTGCTCTACAGTGTATATGCTAGCGTGATTTTTCCTAGTTTTGTTTTTTCCTATCTTTTCTTCTTCTCCTCATCTTCATTGTTTATTTCTCATGCTCCGTTTCTTTTTCTTTTTCTTTTTTTTTTAATATATTTTTTTTAAATTTTATTATTATTATTATTATTATTATTTTGTCTTTTTGAGACAGGGTCTCACTATGCAGTTGAGGCTGGTCCTGAGCTCACTTTTGTAGCCCAGGCTGGTCTCGAACTCGCATTAATCCTCCTGCCTCAGCCTCCCGAGTGCTGGGATTACAGGCGTGAGCCACCACGCCCGGCTTCTTCTTTTTCTTTGTACCATATCTTTTATACCCTTCAGATTTTCTTTTCTTCTTTCAGGCTCTTACACTAGAAAGACAATGCAATATTTAGACACATGGGTCTGATGTATTTCATGCATGAGTATAGCCTCTGGTGGCATGCGTTTACCTATAGATACCTGAAGTCATCTGAGCAACTGCATCAGTGACTGCAGTGTATGACCTGAAAACCATGGTTGAATACCTCTCATCTTATTCTTCTGAATGTGTATTGTTTCTAATGCCTTATCAGTGATCATTATACTCTCTCCTTTTTCAGTGTATTTGGTATAGGATCTCACTACACAGCTCAGACTTGTAATGATCCTCCTGTTTTCAGCCTCCTTAGTGCTAGGATTATAGGCAGGAACGAGCAGGGCCAAAGTGTTATACTTTCTTGAAAATAAATTTTAAAAAATTAAGAAGGACAAGAAAAGTAATGCTATTTATGTAAAGCAAATCGTTAATGTTTCATTATTAGACCAGTCTTGCATACCTATATCTGTCCATCTGAGCAACAGATTTAATGCTAAAAATATGTAATATCACAACCATTATTAAGTTTTTATTCTTGTTTTAAAATTCTGTGCCATATATATTATTGTATGTTGTGCTGCTTCTTCTTTGTTTTTGTCTTTGCTTTTACTTTTTAAAATAAAACTTAAAAAAGAAACAGATCTTTATATACAAGGGGTGATAAATCAATCCCTCAATCAATAAGCATTACCCATTTCTTTCAATAAACCAATAGGTGGATTTTATAACAGAATACAATAGTCAGCTGGAGACCAGGACTCTGAAATCCAAGCAGCGCAGAGCTGTACTTTTTTTTGAAAGCTGTAAGGGAGAAAAATCTTGCCTTACCCCTGTTAGCTTCTGGTGTTGCCAGTCACCGTTGGCTCATTAACTATCAGAATACTCACTCCAGTGTCTATCTCTGCTGTCATGTGAACAGCTTGCTCCTTGAGCCTCTGTATCCTATAGGCTCTCCACTAACAATCCTCTTGGTTCAGGGAAAACTGATGATGCCATCTTTATTTATTACATCTGCATGGATTCTATTTCTAATAAGGTCTCATTCAACTGCTAGGGATTAGGACTTCAGTGTAATTTTTGCTACATACATTTCAAACTCTAGCACTGGTGAACTAAAAATGTATTTGCATTATATGTTGGAGGTAGTAATACAGGTGGAGATTTATTTTTTGCAAAGAGTATTTATTTAATGCATAAAGTCATATCTACCCCAAGGTACACAGAATGCAAAGCAAACGTATATAACAATCAATAAGTGGAAGTTATAGAGTCACAAAAGATATACTCAATAATGAAAGCAGGGATAACTGATTTTGGGGTGTACACTACCTAATTAACAAAATATGTTAAACAAGCAAAGTGTTTATACCAAGTAGGACTTGGCCTGGTCAGTATATCTGAAATTATTTCACTATGAAAATTGAGAAGAAAATTCCATGGAAGAGGGCAGGTCAGGGAGTGAAATCTTGGGGGAGTGTTTAGAGATGCTGAAGATGCTGGCGGGACTCGCAGGAAGATGTAAGAAAGCCAAGGTGGTGAAAGCATTCAGGTGGCCTGCAGGTATTCTAAGGAAACAGACGGAGCTTAAGTTTAAACCAGAAACACGGCCAAGTCATCATAAATAAATGATGTAAGTTGGAAGTAATACCGAAAATCATACCGGGTCATTGGATATAAATGTAGAGAAAATCTGGAAACTGAGAAAGTCCAAAAGGCAGGTGACTTACACCTAGAAACTTGGCCAAGATTCCCAGCACATCAAAAGCAATCCGCAGAGCAGGGCAAACTATATTTTAAATTTGGAGAAAACACGTTCACATTGGTAAGAAGTTTTATCATCAACCTTCATTCAGTTTGTTTAGACCAATTTCATTAATGAACAGAACTATTAGGAATTTAGCTTAGTTTGAACTATTAGGAATAGAGCCATCAGGAATTTAGCTAAAAGCAAGCTATTGAAAATGTGAAGTAACCAAGAGCCAAAAATATTTGTGAAACTGACAAATTAAGTTTCAGAAGTATTTTTTTTTCACTCCTTGATTTGCAGTACTGTATAATTTATATATTCCTTAATTCTATACACTCCTATTTTTGCATTACATTTAAGTATAATCCTAATAGGATTAGTGTTTCAAGCCTTTAAAAATTAGCCAAGCTCATTCTTTAATCTTTTTTGTTGTTGCTTTTGAAGGCAAAATATTAGGGAACAGTGTATTTGCCTAATGTTGCTTTTGAAGCAAAAGTTGGGGATGGTAATTGGAGCAGTATTTTCTTTTGTTCCTAACAAATTGCATTGCACTGTAGTATATCTTTTATGCATTTTTCCAAGATACTTCCAAAGTTATTTTCATTAATCTTGTATTTTAGCTTTTTGATTAGCTCTAGAAGTTCACATTTAATACGCTTAGTTTATCTCATTCACTAGACTATCAGGTTAAGTATAAAATATATGCTGATATTAATAATAAACAAAGAGTAGAACTGATAACTTTTTCCAATATTGAAATAAGTTCATTATAAGTAGTATCGTCTTAATTTAAAACATTATTTTATGCTGGGCATGGTGGCACATACCTGTAATCCTAGCACTCAGGAGGCTGAGGCAGGAGAATTGTTGTAAGAGGCTAGCCTGGGCTGAAAAGTGAGTTCAAGGTCAGCCTGAGATACTTAGGAAACCCTATCTCAAACAGATTAAAGGAAAAATTTAGACATATTACAAAACCAGTGAATTATTATTGATTTTTATACTTTCCTCTTTTTGTCTCAAATATGCTTACTAGGCTATATAAGAGCATTGGGTTTTTGAATTTTCTCCTGAGAAATAACCAATTTCTACATTTTCCAGTTTTCTACCTTTATCTGTCTTCTGAATTATTATTTCTTATTTCTCCTATACTGTTTTGACACAAAAGTCATTTTTCTTATGCAGTAATAAGCCGAAGAGAGTTCTGAATTGTTTTCAGGTCCCTGAGTGTATCACTTGCTAAATTACATTCTTCTACTGAGGTTTATTGTGAGACTATTTTACCTTTCCAGTGTAACATTTATTCTAGCCAGTGGCATTTGTGACACTGCTTGTTTTCAAATTTTCTTGGTTATCTACTTAATGAAGTAATTTCAATATTTTCTCTACTTGAAAAATTTAAATAAGAGTTCTCTTACACTTGCTCTTGAGTAGTGGTGTTAATTCCCCCCCCCCCTTTTTTTTTTTCTTGTTTCAGAACTTTTGTTTGTTTATTTATTTATTTATTATGGCCAGCTCAGCCTGCCCTGAGGGCAGGACTGGCGCGGCATGTGGTGCCAGGGATCGAACCGCGGTCCCTGCAGCCACCTAAGCTTTCCTAAGCAGGCACTTTAGACCACTGAGCCATACTGCCCGGCCCTGCTAATTTCTTTTATTTACTATTGAGTTTACAGTTTTAGACTAACACGCACAATCTTATGCTAAAGTATCCATAATATTTATCAATAAAGGATTTCTGCCTTTGCTAAAATAATAATAGCAATATAAACAGTAATAGCAGTATTAGCTCAGTTCTGCTATAGTAGCTATGGATGTCCTATGAATTAACATTTAGTCAAACTCCTTTTATGTTATGTTCACTTCATTGTGGACATAGATTGCATAACACAAGTTCAAATATTTTCAGACAGAGTTTTATGATTTAGAGTTTTAAAATTTGTAGTTAAAAGTACATTTGAAAGATAAAAGGCTTAATTCCTAAGAATTTATTTCCTTTCCTTCAGTAGGTATGAAACATTGCCCAATTCTCCTTCCTGCTTCTGACGCCAATTTTCTAAAGCCTCGTTCATGGTTGTCGGGGTAAACTGAAGCATCCTTTCAGCAAGAACCCTTGACTCCCAGAGCCACTGAATCAAGTTCTGCTTCAAACATGTAAAACAGTTTTGGTGGAGAGAAGCCTCCCTCTCGTTTCTAGAAATATAGGCCAGGCATTCAACTGCAAACAGACCGAGGTCCTTAAGACTTACATTGTCCGTGTTAATAGAAAAGTTCTAAGGTTGTACTGCAACAGGACTTATTTGCGTCTTTTACAGGGCGCTGTGAACTTCGATCCTATTGACAGCGCTGCATTTTTGCTGCAAGGGGATTGCTCTTCCTGACAAGACACCTTGGCTTTGACTTTACAGACTCCCAGATCAGTTTTTCCTATTTCATTTAGCCTTTGATATATAGTAAAATCAATTCGTACTAGGTAAGCTCTCCTTGATACTGTTCACTATTTTCGGCTAATTCTGTTCTGGTAGCATGCCTTTTGCTTAGATCTCTGTGACTCTAATGAAATGCAATTTTTTTTTTTTTTCACTAAAGCAGAAACTTATATTTCCTTTCTACTGACTTGATAAATCCTTTACATTTCATGAAAAGCTTGGGCCAGCGAGACGGCTCAGAAGTTTGTATTTTAGAGAAGGGTCTAGAGGGCGTTCAGGGTCTCACTGTTAGATCCAATTCATAGCGATCCGCCTGTATATACCACACCCAGTCTCAGTTGTCTCAGTATGCCCTGGGGTTGGGGCCAACACAACAGGGCTTGGGGATCAAACTCCCAGCTCCTGCGCCTGCTTGCAGGCGCTTTAGCTGAAAATAACCATTTTGTGAGTATTCTGTTTTGTCGTGGGACTATTCATGCTAATATCTACACTCACGCAGGCATCCTCTATGATTATACTTTTTTATCCTTCCCCTCCCTTCAGTCCCACAAGGGCTTTTCTAGCTGTCATTTGAACTCAGAATAGAGCCTTGGCCCTGGGAAGAAACTTCCTTCTGCTATCTTTCCCTCATTCACGTTCAGTAATTTCGCTGACGTCATCACATCAGCGGATTCTTATGTGAAAAGCTTCATATTCTGTATGTGCAGGAAACCTCAGTCTTCCTTGTCGAGGCACTTTTTCTTTAGAGCTTTTGTCTCCTCCTCTGACAGCGTGTTTGTTCTTCCGAGTACAAGCTTGCTCCCTCTGCAGATGAGCAGCCTTGATGTTACCTCCGGCACTGCTCTTCCGCTTCCCCTTTGGAAGGATGCTGGAGTGCTGCGGTTTCTTAATGAGCGCTGCAGCTGCTCCATGCATCGGCTTCCATGGCAACAGAATAATGGACGAGAGGGAAAATGCTGCCGTTTACACGCGATTCCGACAGGACTGCCACATACATAGAGTCAGACACACTGAAGGAATACTTGTCATGCAAATAGAAACTCCTAGCCTCCCTACTCTTTCCAGAAATGCCAAAAGCCAACCAGAGTATTGAAAGGGGGGTAGTCCTGAGTCACCAAGGCAGGCGTGGAGCAGGTGGAAACTTGAAGTGGGTCCTTGGGTTTGTCCAGCAGAATCTTGACTTTCGGATTGTTCTTTGGAATTTCCCATGAAGTCAAATACTAGAAAAGCAGAAACCCCAGCACAGAGTATGTAGCCACCACGTTAGATCACTTGCTGAAACGCTGGGATGCCTTCAGAAAGAGGGTGAAACAGGGCGTGGGGGACTTGCTCATTAGGATGAAGGAATGTGAAGTAGGCGTGACGTGGACAACGCCTGTGTGCTCCTGCGCTCACTCACAAAAGACACATGATGAGATTTTAGTTGAAGACGACATTAGAAGACTTCAGGGCTAAGGATTAACCCTCAC
>PVJA010029078.1:14113-27111 GCA_004027025.1 Myocastor coypus | reverse complement strand
CTGGAACAGGAAGGTAGTCGCGGGAACGCAGAGGCGGGGCAGAGGGGCGCAGGGAGCTTACCCGCGGCGGGTGCGCAGGCTCAGCTCCCAGCGGTGGGGTTTGGGCTGGGCTGGAACAGGAAGTTCTCCATTGGTATCTTGCTGGTACATAGTACATATGAAAATGATTGATTTCTGTAACTTGACCTTGTAGTTATGATCTTGCTAAACTCATTTAATTCTTTTTATCAAATTTTTATTACTTTTAATAAGAAATAACCATATGATAGTTTCAAAACACATTAGTAGCACGTTCGCAATAATTGACACATTGCATATTGTTGTCCTCATAGTAGTTATACAGAGCACAGAGTGTAGACATGATAAATTTTCTAATTGATATTTGTAAGGAAAGAAAAAAATTCTTCCCTTTGAACTGAGAGGATGTAGTTGTATACATACTCCAATGTTCCATAACTGCATTGGGTTACCGGTGAAACTAGCAATGTTGGAAACTGTTGACTTAAGCCTCTTACAGCTCATCATACTAATCTACTTTTGCATTTTATGCCTTGTAATTAAGCTTTCATGCTGGGTGATTAAGGGCAAGTTAAAGAAAGACCTGTATAACAAAACATTCATCTTTTGTATCTTCCAAGGTCAAATCTCCTCAGGATTAACTTTGGAACCATGTATAGTGCTTTATAGCACTAAAATATTTAAACATCACTGTAATTCCTGACTGAAATTTCTGGCCTTGTGTTTTGCTCTGCCGTGCATGTAATGTTGTTAATTTTGTGCAAATCAATTTACTTAAACTTACTGTCCTTTTAAAGGATAGTTATATTTCTAGAGAATTATCTGATTCATCTTTTTAAATTTATCTGTATGGAACTGAATAAAACTATGTCTTGTGATTCTTCTCATCTTTTCTAGTTACTTTCTGTTTCTATCTTTATTTTGTACAAGTGGAGATTGCAAATAAATTTTAATTTGTCATTTTGGAATACATGAATATTTGAAATAGGCTCAAATGCATCTATAGTTTTCCACCTAAAGTAAAATAGGGTAAATATGATAGAATAAATTTATCATGTATAGTTTACATGATATCATTTATACTTGATTCATGTATACTTTAGGAAAATGGATAGTTGTGATCCCTCTGCACCTACATTTTCATATATTCCTTATACTGACTTCATTGTTTAATGTTTTAAAATTCAGTCATGTAATACAAACCAATTAAAGTTTGTATGAAGAGCACAATATTCTGATATAGGTGTAGTATAATTTTCTAATTAACTTGGCCTTATGCCCTTAAACAGAAGGTTTCCCTAAAATTTATGAATGATATTAAAGTAAATCACTGTCTTCTACTAGAATAACATTTTACCCTGTGACTCCCTGTTTTTTATTGTTTATGAAATATAATTCATAAAATAACTTCAGAAAACTTCTATTCTTTTCAAATGATGTGGCAAGAAAAATAGTATATTATGACGTTAGCCAGAACATAATGATATTTCAATAAGCATTTCTTTCTTTTCTTTTTTTTTTTTTTCAGGATTCAATAGGCGTTTCTTTCTTTTCTTTTTTTTTTTTTTTTTCAGGACCAAGGTTCGAACTCACAACCTTGCACTTGCCAGGCAGGCACTCCCTTAAATAGAAATTTCTTTATGATATAGATGCTCATCTGATAGATACATAAAAGTAACCTAAAGTTCCCAAACTATCTAGTAACACTATAACAAGTATTTTTTATGTTT
Source organism: Myocastor coypus (assembly GCA_004027025.1). Taxonomy (NCBI): domain Eukaryota; kingdom Metazoa; phylum Chordata; class Mammalia; order Rodentia; family Myocastoridae; genus Myocastor; species Myocastor coypus. The sequence continues at coordinate 25,363 of PVJA010029078.1, read as the reverse complement.
ACTATAATATACAGTGACATGTAGTCTAAAAACTATATATTTTACATTTACTATAACCCATAGTGACTGGTATTTATATGGTTGAGTCATGTTATTTTACATTTATTTTACATAACATATGGCTATAAGAGGTCTAAATTCAGAGTCAGTGTCAGAGGCACAGAGTTAGCAAAAGGAAAGTAAAAGAATAAAAGAGTTGAGGTAGAGAATAAAGAAAAGCATTTTCCTCTTCTGTATTTCACATACCATTTCAACACCCTTAGCACAATGACTTACTTATAAATACTTCTTCTATTTGAAATTTTGTATTGAGTTATATGTTTATTTATAATTGTAATAGACTAGAAGGTCCATGAGTTTGAACTCTTTTTCTTTCTTTCTTTCTTTCTTTCTTTCTTTCTCTCTCTCTCTCTCTGTCTCTCTCTCTCTCTCTCTCTCTCTCTTTCTTTCTTTTTGTTTTTTTGATGTCAGCACTTGAACTTAGGACTTATACTTGTCATGCAGTAACTGGGCTACTAAGCTGTATCCAGAACTATGCTTTTATTTGACTCAGTAAAGTGTCTAACATACAGCAGTATTGTACTCAATGAATATTTTAGAATAAATGTCATGAGTGCATACTATATTTAAATATATTACACAAAACACTGTACACATATTCCTTATTTATGTAAATGTCTACAAATATATTTTCTTTTTCTCTTAGTAAAATCTTAATAGGCTTTAAGGAAAGGAGAGATATGATAATTGAACAATTTATTTTCCTTACTTTTTAATGTAGAAGTGGATACTTTGGGGCAATACAGTTCATGTATCTCTTATGAAAGGATCTCAGCAGTATGACTTGGGACAAATAACTATATATTGAATTATATTTCCTTTCAACCCAAAACAATGCTATTACAAGTTCTGTCCATTAGAAACATTTATTTGACTTGAGTGTTTATTTATTTATTGTTCTTTTAAACTATATTTTATTTTGAAGTGTAAAAACAAAAGCAAAAATAGCAGAAACAGAGAAACGGTAACATACACCAATACATATGTTACAAATTTTCAAAACATGGGCATTTATTTAAATAATTTCTGCTATCTACATTAATATTTGTAAGTGTGTAAGAAAGTGTTCACCTACCTAGTAAAATTCTCTTTCTAGAAGAACATAAAGAAACCCATAGAAGAGACTTAAATCTTCATTCCATGAGCTACAGAATAGATCCCACTTAGTGATTTGTTGCTGTACATAGTTACTGACAGAGAGTGGGTAGTACCATTATTTTTCTGCTAAAACTATGCTTCGTGAGGTTAAGGATACAAAGTTAGTACGATAAACATAGTTTCTTATTCTAGATCTTCTTCTCTTCTGATTTCACAGCCTCTCCAGTAGTTATATGCCACTGAGTTACAGATCTGTGTGGCTTAATTCTCACCACCTATTATCTATGAACCAAAGCCTTAGAAGTGCTATCTGTTAGAGTAATATCCTGAAAAAAATCATTTGCTGTAGACCATAATATACATTCTACAACTTTGAAAATTAGGGTCTTGAGGTGCTACACATGTTTATCTGTTGTAGAGTTCTCAGTCTACTGAATTTTTCAGGGTAAAACATCTCCTACTGTCTTTTACATAGTTCTGTGTGATGAGACACAACTTAACTAGTGGTTTTAACTGTCCAGTATTAGGGGCCGGGGAGATAGCTCAGGGGCACAAGTGCCTTGCTGGAAAGTGCAAGGTCCTGAGTTCAATCCACTTCAAAAAAGTTGTCCAAATATATTTCAGTACTGAGAGGGAAAATCTCTATTTCAATGCAGAAAAGTACTCCGTAGATAAGTAAACATAAAGATGGGATGCTAGTGCATGTGTTCCCCTGTGATAAAATAATATCCCTTCCCCCTTACTCTTAGAGGTATTTACTTGGTGATCAAAAATACCTTATTTGGCACTATGCAAATTCCTTGGTTGAATAGGATATGATATTAGAATCCCATTTTCATGAATGCCAGTGCATTTCTCCTGGTTCAGCTAAAGATAGAAAATATAAAACTGGGGCTGGGGAGATAGATCCATGGCACAAATGTCTGCCTTGCAAATGCAAATTTGTTAGTTTGAAATGCAGTGCCACAAAAAAAAAAAGAAAATATAAAACCACTTGGTTTAAAGGCTGTAGAGACCAAGTTACAATGATTACATTAGTATATCATTAACTAGAAGAATGACTCATTGGTCCATAAGGTCAGTTAATGTTACTGAAAAAATATTGAGAAACAGTAGGTTTATCTCACAGGATATAAAAAGTCATAGTATACTCAAGTAGGGTTATGTTTGGAAGGCTCTTGTACATATATTTCTGTTCTTGTCACTGTAGGTACTTGAAAGTGTCAGCTTTGTTATATTTGATCAAAGGGGTAGTAATACTGCGGTTATAAATCTACACTCATAAGTAATTGAAAAGCAAAAATACGAAGGCAATTACTAGACTACCAATATGGTTCTCTATACATAGCTGAATCGCTTTTCCAAGAAAGAGTCACCCATTGGCAACTATTTTCAGTTATACATTTGGATTGGATAAGCATTTAGCCAGAGGAAGGTTAAGATGAGGGAAGGGCAACATCAGTTCTGACAATAACCCACTCTGCTTATGGAATATTGGACTATGTATACAACTACTTTCTCTTAGTTCAATGAGAAGAAATTTTTGCACCAACAATGATCAGAAAAATTATCATGTCTATATCCTGTGCTCTGTATAACTACTATGAGGACAACAATATACATTGTATCAATTATTGGAATGAACTAGTAATGTGTTTGAAACTGTTGCATTGTTATTTCTTATTAAAAGTAATAAAAAAAGATGAGCAAAGGGAAAGAAAAATTTATTTGAGACCAGGTCAGTCCTGGTACAGGTTCACATACCAGCATGTGGGACCAGGGAGACCAGGTTATTCTCAGGGAGGGGCCCACATGCTTTCAGGTGGGCTAGTGGGACCAGGCCCCAGTGTGCGTGTACATGAAGGTCCAGGTGGGACCAGCAGTGTGGAAAAGCCTGAAAAAGTAGTGAGCAGGAAGCAGCTACTAAATTAGACGAACCAGGTTTGTACTATAGCACACAAACACATGTAACAGGCAGAGCTGCTATTCCATATCAAAGGACTCTAGAGAACTCAAGAAACTGAAGATTAGCTGCAGCTACCACAAGTAGAAGTCAAGGTCAGCCTCATGCCCAGTACAAATCTCATGGAAAACTTCACTAGAGTATACAGCAGATTTATGGGAGCTGACATAGAACAGTAAACATCTTAACATTTTACTATTATTTTTCTTTGTACTTTCTTTTTTTTTTTCTTAAAGAATTTTATTTTATTTTATTTATTATTTTTGTTTCAGAACCTTTGTTTGTTTATTCACTCATTTTTATGGCTGGCTCAGCCCGCTCCGAGGGCAGGGCTGGCACAGCATGTGGTGCCGGGGATCAAACCATGGTCCCTGAAGCCACCCAAGCTTCCCCAAGCAGGCGCTTTAGACCACTGAGCCATCCTGCCGGGCCCTCTTTGTACTTTCTATCTGGTTGGGTTTGCTTTTTTTTTTCCAGTTATTTTTGTTCTCTTTTTTTCTTCTGATACTTCTTTCATTTTTTAGGTTTCTTTACTTTCTTTTTTTTTTTCTACTTATCTCTGAACTCAACTGCTTTTTTTTTTTTTTTTTGTCTTTTTGAGACAGGGTCTCACTATGCAGTTCAGGCTGGCCTTGGGCTCACTTTTGTAGTCCAGGTTGGTATCGAACTCGCACTGATTCTCCTGCCTCAGCCTCCTGAGTGCTGGGATTACAGGCATGCACCACCACACCTGGCAACTGCTTCTTGATTTCATGTTTCCGTGAGTAAATATTGTCTCTTCTCTTTTTGATAAACTTCAGTACTGCACCACTTCCTCTTTCCTTCCTTCTCCCCAGTGTTCTCTAGTTTCTAAAAAATGGGCAATTATTGTTTGCTATCCAGATTTGCTTCTACTATTTTTGACTTTATTTATCTGTCTGTCTTGTCTCTTACACCGCTTAACACTCCGTCACAACAGGGAAAAATCAGTCCATTAACGGGAAATTATTCCATACAACTTTGTAGTATATGACAGATTTTATTATCTAACTGTAGAATTCGCTCCTATGGTTAAAGTTATCAGGTTAATTGTTACCACACTTTATCAGTAGCTTGCCTCTGTATGAAGATATTCTTACCAGTAACAGTACTACTTTAGATAGGCTGTCATGCATGTTATAATCAGTCTTTTTCCCTTGTATGATAGCACTGTTACTGCATGGGGTTACAGTGCAGTCATTGCCAAAGGACTAGGTGCTCAGCTAAATAGTAATATTTTATCCTTTACAAATTGGGAAGACAGTTTCCTGGGATAGACATAAAGAAGCACCTATATCTAGGGACATCTATGAAGAACACACATCTTCTAGGGAAGGCTTGACACTAGTGATAAAACTATGTACCATAAAATGTCAGGATGAACATAGAAAACAGTAGAAAATAGAAAGTAACAAGATGCAGAAGCAAAGTGCAACCCCAAATCCCCAGCCGATGCAGTACAAGCCTAAATCACAATGAGATAGAAGAAATTCGAAGTCCAACACTGGATCTGTCTGAAATGGCAGCAAACCAAGTGGAAAAAAACAAATGGGAAAGGCTACAGAAAAATAATCTTGGGCACAAAGACAAATAATCCAAATGAAAGACATTAGAGCAGACATAGATAAAAAATAGATCTTAGGAAAACGCTGGAAATCATACATGTCCAAATTGACAAAGAAGTAGAATCAATGACATAGAACTAAACAAAAAACCAAGAAATTAAAATTTCTCATGAAAGACTATGTAATAGGGTGAGGGAGATACCTCAGCAGCATAAGCACCTGAATAGCAAATACAAGGTCGTGAGTTCAATCCCTGGCACCCCCCTCAAAAAAAGCATGAGAGGGAAAGAGGGCTTGCCAGGTAACTTAGTTGATTAAAGCACATGATTCGGCAAAGTCACCCAAGTGCTGGAGACTGTGGCTCAATCACCTCTTCCACAATGAGCATGAGAGCTGAACTTAAGGCAGTGTAAGTGAGCCAAAAAAAATCTTCTCAAGTTCAGTGGTATCCCAAATTTCTTGTTCAAGGAGATTTACAGGGTCACGGAGGAAAGTGATTTATGATATATAATGTGCCTAAGTAGAGTCACCTAGGCAGAAAACATTCTTTTAGGCCTTCACAGAAAACAACTTGGTAAAGCAATGGCTGTGCCCATCCAGTTGGCTGATACTAATAAAAGATCTACAGATAATTGTATATGGTTTCAGGGTAAATCCTGAGGGGATTTTGCTGACCTTGTCAGATTTAAAAGTTACATTTTTGTTATATAGGTCTTGCTTTAGGTCTGAACCATCCAGCAGAAAAGTCTAACCATGAGGTATAAAAAGGAAAGCCATATTAACATGCTGAGCTGTAAAAGGCTCAAGTCAACAGCCTCCTATAGTGCCAGTTGTACTAATAACCCACTACTATTATGAACTATTGGAGTATATGTACAGCTACTTTGTCTTAGTTTAATGAGAAGAAAGATTTGTACAATAGTGTTCAGAGCAAAAACAAATGGAATGATGTCGAAGGTAGAATATTGTTATAGAAGACAGAATTGTGACTAGCAACCATGAAAAAAAGACAACTATCTTAAAAATAGCCAATGCAGCCCAACTGCTGCAATATTAAGCAAGGAAGAATAACATAAGATTTACAGTGTTTAATAAGGAAGCTGGAGACAGCACAAATGCCATAAGAAATGTCTTCACAGATCCAATGACAGATTGCATTCCAAATATGGTTAAAGAATCTGAGATACAAAGACATAAAGTATATAGAAATCACTCCAAACAGCCATAAACAAAATATACTATCACCAAAGGATACAATAATCAAGATTTGAGAAATTCAGCACAAGAAAAAAATACTAAAAGAAGTTAGAAAAGTAGACCAATCAGGGCCAGCAGGACAGCTCAGTGGATTAAAGCACCTGCTTAGGGAGATTCAGGGGTTGGAGTTGTAATACCCAGCCTGCTATTTCGGCACCACACCCAGGGATGCGCTGCGATGACAAATGACACTGGCTGTGGTGGCATGCGCTCCTGTTATCCCAGTGCTTGGTAGACTTAAAAAGAGGAAGGATCACTATGAGTCTGATCTGAGTACTCAGACCCTGTAGACCTTATACTAAATACAAAAAAAATCACATATAAAGGAAAACTGATCAAAATCACAGCAGATTTTGTAACGGCCAGGATTGCATACATTGCCCAGGGCAAACCAAATTAAAATGAATTACAGAACTTTTATTAACTAACCAGAAACTTATGTGCTCCCCTCTTGATTTCTTATCTACCTGCTTTGATAGTTTCTTTGTTGCTATGGCAACCAGGCAGGAATCTAGTGCCCCTATATACTACAGGTCCTGGGTCACCGCAGGAATTTGATGCCCCTATATCCCAGAGGTATGAGGTCTTGGACAGAGGTATTTATGGCTAAGCATGGGTAAATATTATGTATCTTTTGCCATAAACAGGTCCCATCTTCTTATCTCCTATGTTTGTGAAGTTCTGATAGGGCAGGGGAAGGAGTGAGGAATGAGGTAATTTAGAGAAGGCTGCTTCTGTGTAAATACTTCAGGCAGGGGTTAAACTAAATTGAGTTGTGCCTCAGTCTCTTTTACTTCTAAAAGTGAAAATGGTACTATGCTAGATGCCAGCCCTTACAACTTCTCAACATACATCTACAAATCTAGTAGGATTTGGAGTGAGGTTTTTCAAACTCGTAAAGAAAATAAATTTCAACCCAGATTTATGTACTACTTTTCAAAATTGATAGAGAAAAAAAGATACTTTCATGACAACATTTACAAAAATTCAAGATCACCAAACCAGCACTTCAGAATGCTCTGAAAATGTATTAGAAAATGGAAATGAGGAGCAAAATCGTAAGAACACCAACAGAAAGAAGCCGCTAGGCAATTAAGCAATTAAACAGAGGTGAAAGATAGAGAATCAACAAGAAAATAATACATGAAAGATAAACCAATACATGTCTTATAACCATAAATATAAGTAGTCTCAATTCACCAATCAAAAGAAACAAAATGGTAGAATCTATGAAGAAGCAAACTCCAACAATATACTATGTACAACAAACATATTTGACTAAAAAAGAAATTCATAGACGAAAAGTCAAAGGATGAAAAACAATAGTTCATGTGATAGGCTCTCAGAAAAAAGCAAGGGCAGCTATTCTATTTGCAGAAAATGTGAACTTTAAGTCAAGACTAATACAAAGCCAGGCGTGGTGGCTCACGTCTGTAATCCCAGCACTTGGGAGGCTGAGGCAGGAGGATCGGTGCGAGTTCGAGACCAGCCTGAGCTACAAAAGTGAACTGAAGGCCAGCCTCAACTGCATAGCAAGAACCTGTCTCAAAAAGACAAAAAAAAAAGACTAATACAAAGAGACAAGAAAGTCACTATATACTTGCTAAGTGAAAAATCCAAAAAGAGATAATAATCATAGGTATATATGTATAAAATACTAGTTCACCAAACTACATAAAATATTTATTAAGAGAGGTGAAAAATCAAATAAGCATTAAGACAAGCATAATGATAGACTTTAATACTCCACTCTCACAGTTAGAGAGAGCAACTAGACCAAAATTGACAAAAATGTCAAAATTAAGACCAACCTATCAATGAATGGACTTAGTTGATATCTTCAGTGTTGTACTCCACAGCATCAGAACATACATTTTTCTCAGCTGCATATGGGAAGTTTTCCAAAATGGGCAACATATTAACCCATAGAATATGCTTAAAGACATGCAGACGAATTCAAATTATCCTAAAGATATTATCTGACCATAGTGAAATAAAGCAAAAAATCAATGATGTAGCCAAATATCCTACACAAGCACATGGAAATTAAACAGCACCCTCCTGAATAACCAATGAGGTACAGAGGAACTTATAGAATAAAATAAACAGCATCTACAATTAAGTGAAAATGCTGATAAAACGTACTAGAATTTATGGGATATAATGAAAGAAGTCCTATGCAGAAAATTTATTATGTATTTAATACTGGCTCTACAGCATGTCACTACACAGAATGGACTCATAGTAATCCACCTGTTGACAGCCTTCCAAGAGCTGGGATGACAGGCGCGTTCCACCTTTCCCAGTGCCAATCGCTGTTTCAGCATGTCAAGGGGTTGGGGCTGACGCAGCATGTCTGGGATGAAACCTGGGACCTGCGCCTGCCTAAGCAGGTGTTTTAATCAGCTAAGCTACCTGGCCTGCCCTCTCTGAGGAAATTTTTTTTTTCTGAGGAAAATTTATAGCAGTGAATTCTCACATCACGAAAAAGAAAGCATTCAAAAAAGTCTAAGGCATTTAATATTCAGAAAGACAGTGATGTTAAGCTCAAGTACATATGTTATAGAGTAATAGTATCACTAAGCTTCTCTTCTGGAGACTTAACAACTTAAGTTTGCAGACCCAAAATTAGAGAAAAGAAGGGTTACAAGGATAGCCAACATATTGAACCTAGGTTTTCAAGGTGAGTGAGGACTCAGGACATATGAGAACCTGTGATGTAATATTCTATAACTCAGTGGTGTTTCAAATTTTCTGTTCAAGATTTTGGGGCACAGAGGAAAGGGATTGATGATGTATAGTTTGCCTAAGGAGAGTCACCTAGAGAGAAAATATTTTCTCATTCTCTTACAGAGAGCAAATTGATCAAGCAATGACCGTGATTCATCCAGATAAATGACACTTACAAAAGTTCTACAAAATGTTGTACATGGTTTGAAGGTAAATCCTGGAGATTTCATATACCTTGTCAGATAGAAATGTTGCATGTTTTGTTGTATAGGTCTTACTTTAACTTAGCCTTAACCATCCAGCAGAAAATTTTAACCACGAGGCATAAAAAAGTAAAGCGAGATATGTATGCTGAGCTGTAAAAGGCTCAGGTTGACAGCTGACAATGCCAGTGCTGCTGGTAATCCACTACTATTATGCAATATTGGACTATGCATACAACTCCTTTTTCTTAGTTCAATGAGAAGAAATATTTATACCAACAGTGATTAGAAAAGTTATAATGTCTGCATCTTGTACTCTGAACAACTACTATGAAGACAACAGTATGCATTGTATTAATTATTGTGGCTGTCCTGCTAAAGTGTTTTGAAACTCATTGTTCTTTCTTATTAAAAGTAATAAAATTATTTAAAAAGGAACTTAAGGTTGAACTCCAAACTCCTAGAAAAGGAAGAACAAATCAAACCCAATGATCATACAAGAAAGGAAAGTGTAGATAGCAGAGCTGAAATTAATGCAATTGAGACTAAGAAACCAATACAGAGAATAGGGGAATCAAAGAGTTGGTTCTCTGAAAGACTTAATAAAATTAATAAACCCTTATTCAACCTCATCAAAAAGAAGAAAGACTCAAATTTAAGCAATTAGGAATTAAAAGGGTAAAAACACAATGGATCCTGTGGAAATCCACAAAGTCATTAATACCTACATATGAATTACCAAAATTGAATCAAGAGGATATAAAAATCCTAAATATAACAAAAAAAAAAAAAAGAAAGAAAAAAAAATTAAAAAAAGCCGGGCGTGGTGGCGCACGCCTGTAATCCCAGCACTTGGGAGGCTGAGGCAGGAGGATCGGTACGAGTTCGAGACCAGCCTGGGCTACAAAAGTGAGCTCAAGGCCAGCCTGAGCTGCATAGTGAGACCCTGTCTCAAAAAGACAAAAAAACAAAAACAAAAACAAACAAAAAAATCCTAAATAACCTAATTTCAGTCAATGAAATTGAAAACGTAATTATAAACCTCACAAGAAAAGGTAGAGGCATTAATGAAGTCAATGTAAATTTACCTGAAATTTATAGAAGATCTAATTCTATTTATGCTGAATCTCTTTCAGAAAAGTGAAATGGAAGCAGTACTTCCAAAATAATTCCTGAAAGTATTACTCTGATGCCTAAATCAGAGAAGGACTCAACAAAAACGAGAACTATAGGCCAATATTTCAACTGAAAAGAGTTGTAAAATCACATAATATGATTTTCAGCAAACAGAATGCATTAAATCATCAAGAAGATTATACACCATGACCAAGTAGGATTCATCCCAGGGATGCCAAGATGGTTCAATATACTGAAAGCTGTAAATACAAAATAGCACACTAGTAGAAACAAAGACAAAAGTCACGTAATCATCACGACAGACTCGAAAAAGCATTGACAAAGTCCAACAACGTTTCATGATAAAACATTACAGAAAACTGTAATAATCTTAACTTCAACCTGATAAAATCCAACTAATTACAAACCAACAGTCAGAATCATAGCATATGGTCAACAGACGAAACTTTCACTCTAAAATGAGGAACGAGGCAAGAATGTTCACTACCACTACTCTTATTCAATATAATTCTCAAAACATTAGCCAGACTAATTATAAAAGAAAGAAATAAAAGAAATGAAGATACAAAAGGAAGCAACTAAACTATCGTTATTTGCAGATAACTTAGAAGATCCCTAAAATTCCAACAAAAGTCATATAGATTTGATAATCAAATTCAGAAGTGTACCTGAATAAAAATTTAAACTCCAAAAATCAATAGTATTCATTTGCATGAGCAACAAACTCATAGAGAAAGAAATTACCACATCCATTACAGCAATACAAAAATGAAACTCCTAGGAAGTAATTGATCCATATAATGAACAATGTAGTGCCCTAAAAAATAAAATCAAAGAGGATATCAGAAAATGGAAAGCTATTCCTTGGTCACAAATGATAAAAACTAACATAGTGAAAATGGCCATATTCCTAAAATTGTTACATGGGTTTAATGCAATCCCAATTAAAATACTATTATCATATCAAAAAACTAGAGGAAACATTCCTAAAATTCATTTGAAATCCAAAGAGACCTGTAGTAGCAAAAAAAAAAAAAAAAAAAAAAAAAAAAAAAAAAAAAAAAAAAAAAAAAAAAAAAAAAAAAAAAAAAAAAAAAAAAAAAAAAAAAAAAAAAAAAAAAAAAAAAAAAAAAAAAAAAAAAAAAAAAAAAAAAAAAAAAAAAAAAAAAAAAAAAAAAAAAAAAAAAAAAAAAAAAAAAAAAAAAAAAAAAAAAAAAAA
>PVJA010029078.1:0-14013 GCA_004027025.1 Myocastor coypus | reverse complement strand
ACATGTGGTCACTTCATCTTTGACAGGAATCCCAACATATTTACTAGAAGATAAACTTTTGGATCAATGTTTCTGGGACAACTGGTATCACAAATGCTAAAAGCTAGAAGACCCATGTTTTTGTCTTTTTTTTTTTTTTGCAGGACTAGTATTTGAACTCACAACCTTGCACTTGCCAGGCAGGTATTTGTGCCACAGAGCTATCTCCCCAGTATCTAGACACATGTCTTTTATCACACACTAAACTAAAACCAAAATGGACTAAGGGCCCAGATATTTAAAAATAAACATTAAATCTGCTGAAAAAGAATAGGCAGAAATTTTGAAGACATAGTTACAGACAAAGATTTCCTGAACAAAATCTGATTGCAAAGGAAAAAATACAAAAACTCAGAAGCTAGGATCTTCCCATATTAAAAAGTTTTGCACAGCAAAGGAAATTAGCAACAGAGTGAAAGACAATGCAGAGGGTGGGAAAAAACTTTAGCCATTTCTCCTTCAGACAAAAAAATTCATATCTAGACCATACAAAGAAGTGAAAAAAAATCAGGTGCACAAAATTTAAAGACCCAGATGGGCGTGGTGCCTCACGCCTGTAAGCACAGCACTTGGGAGGATGAGGCAGGATTATCGGTGCAAGTTCGAGACCAGCTTGGGCTACAAAAGTTAGCTCAAGGTCAGCCTGAAATGCATAGTGAGACCCTGTCTCAAAAAAAAGACAAAAAAATGAAAGACCCAATCAAAAAATTGGCAACTGAAATTTATACTTTGCAGATGAAACACAAATGGCAAATAAATATATGAAATAATGTTCAATATCACTGGCTACTAAAGAGATGCAAATTAAAACGATACTGAGATTCCATTTCACCTCAGAAAGAATGGCTATCTCCAATAAATCCACCAATAACAAATGCTGGACGGGTTGTGGGGTAAAAGGCACATTTCTGCACAGTTTGAGGGATAATAGACTGATACAATCAATGTGGAAACCAGACTGGAGATTCCCAAAAAAACTAGGATTAGAGGTCCCACTAAATCCAGCCACAGCCCTCCTGGGTATTTTTTCCAGGAGAACTGAAAACATTACACCACAGTAATATATGTGCACCCCTATTTATAGCATCACAATTCATTTCTCAGGTTTCTTGTTTATTTGTTTGCTCCTCCAATATATTTCTCCTATAGACGTGTTTATTTCTCAAGTAAATTTTTATTGTTTACCTGGCTGTGATCAAGTTGAGCAGGCCTCATGACATTACCAGAAGTACACGCAGAATTATGCTGAGGTTGGTATCCTGATGAAACCCTCTGTTCTCTGCCAAATTATTTTTAGAAAAACAAAGTGCAGTTAGGACAGTGCAATTGTTTTAATACTTTTAAATCACTTTTTGCTAAACTTTTTGCAATAAAAATGAGTGCTTCAATTTTAATCTAACCCCAAGAGAAAACAATATTTGCTGTCATTTATTGAAGTTTTCCATTTTAAAGATGTTTTAACATGATCTGATTTACCAAATATTTTTATTATAGAAAGTTCAAGCAATGTTGAAGGAATTTTATCGTGAATATTCATATATATTTTACAGTGATTCCACCAGTAACAATTTACTATACATATTTTAACATGTATGTGTTCATATGTTCATCCCACAAATCATTTCCTTATGTTTGATGCAATTGAAGGTAAAATAAATATGTACTGATTTCTAAAAATTACATTATACAATTAAATAATTATAAATAGATTTCAGACTAGGTACTCTTAATTGCATTTTGCAGGTGGGAAAGCTGAGGCTGAGAAATTTTAAGGAAATTTCTACAGTAATATGTAGAACAGAGATTTGAGCTGTATTGTCTAGGTTTCAAAGGTTTCATTTTATAGCTAGCTGCTTCCATTGCATTCAGGCTTGTAGTAAGGTAGAAAAATCAGGATGGTTGGGAATAGTGAAAGAAAGCTGCTGTTCTCATGGCAGTCTGGAAGAAGAAAGAGCAGTAATCAGTTAGTGATGGAAGGTAGGAAGAAGGGAGGGAGGAAATGAGTGAAGTGAGAAGGGAGGGGGATGGAAGGAAGAGAGGAAAGGAGGGAAGGAGCAGAAAGAGAGAGAGAGAGAGAGAGAGAGAGAGAGAGAGAGAGAGAGAGAGAGAGAAGGCTTAGAACACAATACAACTTTTCCAGTTGTGCCTTAAGTGACCTACTTTTGCCAACTATGACCCACTTTTTAAAAATGTATTCTTGAGTGAATTCATCAATGCAGTAGTCCATTGATAATGTTATGCCTCCATAATTCAATCACCTTCCAAAGGCCCTGTGAACATGAGTCTTGTGAATACTGTTACTACTTTGATTTGTAATCAAGCTTTTCATTTATTTTCTTTTGCTTTTTTATGCACAGTGCCTCCAAACAAATACCGCAGGACTCCCAAGGGCCCTGTAGCTGCCCAGCATCTGCCTAAGTTCTTAGACAGTAGGACAGGGTGCAAGAAGAACTGCTGCACCTTTGTGCTGGTGGCCAACACAGTTTTCCTTTAGTTACTTTGAATATCACGACTGTTAGGAGGCAGACTATGTATTATTTTCTCTATATATATAAAAGGAATAAGAGGCTGAGTAAGTCACTAGAAGAAGATTATAATACCAGTCCATGACTCTAGAAAATCTTATAGTCCAAAGCTACAAAGAATATTTTAAAATGACTTATAGACATAGCTTCAAATGATTGCTTAACATCTCAGTGAGTTTTCAACCTATATCAAGTGCTGAGATTAAATTCTTCATACTAATTTAATGTTAAAAAATTAATATTGTTGAGCATGGACATACATATATATATATATCCATGTACTACTTTAAAGAATATTGAATAATGATAAAAATAATAAAAATTTTGCAATGAGAAAAGGTTGGAGAGTTTATATCATTTCTCTTAGCGACAATTATATAAAGCTATTCAAATTGTTGAATTTCTTAAATGTTGCAAGTCTATTCCTAAGAGGGAGAGGCTCACAGTATTTTCACTTTCAATTTTAAAGTAATATTTGAAACTATTCTCATAATACATGTAAAGTAACATCATATTTCATTGAGGAATGGTACTTTAAAGTAGATGCTAAATTTCAATTAACTGATATAAAATTGAAAATTTACTGTAATACTCTTTTATATCTGTCATGCAGAGATAGTAAAATTTTAATGCTATGGTTTTCTTTTAAACAAAGAAATAAAGAGAATGAAACAGACATTATAAAATTTAATGCACTGTTTTATCTAATTAGATTCTAGCATAGAGTTTAAGCCTAGTACTCAAACTTATAATTATAATCTTGACCAAGTTATTTAATTCACTTGTGCCTCAGTGAAATCATCAGCAGTACTTTATTTATTTATTTATTTATTAAAAAAAAACATTATTCCTGTAATCCCAGCACTCGGGAGGCTGAGGCAGGAGGATCGGTGCGAGTTCGAGACCAGCCTGGGCTACAAAAGTGAGCTCAAGGCCAGCCTGAACTGCATAGCGAGACCCTGTCTCAAAAAGACAAAAAAAAATTATTCATAAACATACAAATTTCATGTATTGTCATATTTCTTTTTAGAGGACACAAGCCTAGAATTATTTTGTGCACAGTTTATATTAGATCTCAATCTTTATTACTGATATTTATATCATATTAATATTTATACTATGTACACATATTAAAACAGTACTACTTTTATAACTTTAACAATCTAGGGTTTTCTTCCTTGATTATCATTTAGTATGATTTCTTATCGAATGCTTAAAATGAGTAACTTTTGTGCTCTTTAATAGAAAAAAATAGTTACCTAGCAAACCTACAATATTTGAAAAAGGGCTTTTAAGCTTATAAAGGAAAATAATTTAGTACTTGCCAAAAAAGTACTTTTCTTGGTAAGCTCACCAAGTTAAATCTCTGCATATGATTAAGACAAATATTTACAGTAACAAATGAAATGTGTGAACTTCCTTTAGCCATTTTAGACTGAATCTTATTACATTAAGTCCCTGACTTTTGAACATCTGATTTGTGGATTTTCACAGATGAACCAACCTCCCATTAGGAACACTCCTCGTGTTTAGCTCTCGTGTATATCTTACCATTTTAAGGTAACTGTGAAAGTAAAAATATAGCTTTCTTAAGAGTATTATTTTTTTCTTAAGAATATTAAATGAATTGATTGGTGTGAAACATTAATAATTCAGCTTGACACATATCATAACCCCTCAGGACATGACTACTGCTCTCATTAGTATTTTTGCCACCTCAGTGAGGGGACTGGTATAATTATAAGCATCTCTATTTCATAGATGAAAAGAAAGTAAAGTCCAGAGGGGAAGCAACATGTTCAATACAGTCCATTACATACAATTCTATTGGGCTCTTCTCTCCACTTCTCTAACATCATTTCTGGGACTGAGGAGTATGTAGAATAGACTGATACAACAGCCTCTCTTCCTCTGTTCTCCACACTGTTAGCACAGTATGTGTTGTGCACACAAATACTGCCCTAGTAGAAGCAAAACAATGAAATAGGACAACCATTTTGTGAATTGCATATGGTTATTATCTCAGGTAGTGGCTTTCCAGGTTTTGCACTACCTGAATCTAGAACAAAACATTTCTGGTTTGGAAGTATTATTTTGCCCTTTGTTAAAATTTAATTTAAATGTTGATTACTATGAAAAAGAACGCACCAGTTGGGTCCATGGCACATACTATTTTTTGATTCATTTGGTGATCTCACAAGATTACTCACTAATTTTTGGTGATATTTAGAAATTTCTTACCGGTGATCATCTACATTCTTCTTTGACTTCTTTTTACAGTAGTGGATAGTCTGGATTGTTATACCAACAACTAAAGCCAGTCCCACTCCTGGCAATGTTGCTACTAAAATCAGGTCCAGAGTATTCCAGAGTTGATCACATTTCGCCCCCATGTACCAGTAGTTTCCCCACTGGCCTCTAAAATACGGACATCTGGAGATAATAGAAAAAAAAGAGCTCACAAATTAAAAATTGCAAATAGTCTCATTTGAGTCAATCAAACATTTCATTGTTGCTCAAATGTAATGTTTCTGTTTAGGTCCTTTAGAGACTTCCATTGTTCTCTTTTCATTTGAACAAACATTCTGTACCTACAACCTTGAAAGTGTTCAATTAGCATGCAGAAAAGTATCAGGGTTTTCCAACCATTAACAAACAAAATAGACACTTCCTAATGAAAAAAAAATCATCCAAAATTGCTGTCTCAAGACTATTTTCAAAGTTATCCACTTTGGTCATTGCTTATACTTGCATTCATGCTGGTTACTTATGTCAATGATATGAGAATCTTTTGAAGGAGATAGGCTACCAGTTTTATACTTGCAAGCTGTGCATTCTCCGTTCCATCCAATACAGAAAAGAGAATGTTAACAAATTGACTCTGCTACTGTACAGTAAATGCAAGAAACTTGAGGTGGTAATAGATTGTCTATCAACAAAATATGCCTGCCTCCACTTTTCCCAGGACTCCTGATTTTCCTTATTTTATAAAAATAAATCATTCATATATAAACTTCTATTACTTTTATAAAGATTTGGAACTCTATCAAATCATGTGAATAAGATTCTGTGTTGTGTCTTTGGTCATACCACCCTGGACATGCCCAATCTCATTTGATTCTGTGGTGCAAAGACAGAAAACTATGGTATACACTTACACAGAATTGTCTATTGATTTGGAGTTAGGAAAAATATGTATTCTCATGTCCCATGGGAATTAGACTAGTAGAGAGATTTGTTTTAGAGAGTGCTTCACTGTGTTTTGCAAGACTTATATATGATTATCCAGTTGAACAGTAAACATCAGATGCAAGTAAACTATGCCTGGCTGTGTTGTTGCAATATTTAATTACTACTCTCATGACTGACATGAAGAAACTGATTAGATGTATACTATAGCATCTCAGAGCCTCAGTCTAGAATTCTCTAAGAAAATGCATCTAGAGCTTATGACAAGCAGTATTCCTCTTAACAGAATACAGACTTCACTATGTACACTGTTATTCCCTTAAGGAAGTCAAAATATTTTTAAATACTTCTTATCAAATCCTAACGGATTCCTTCCTGGAAAAATATTTTGATAATGTATTTATCATTTTTCCTACAGTTGAATCACAAAGGAATGATCTGTTATACTATAACATGTAATTCATTCAACATTTGTTGACTATTATGCATTCAGTCCTGTGCCATGAAGTTCAGATGAGAGAATGAAGATCCATGATCTCAATTATCCTATGGCATAGTAGAAGAAAGCAGACAGAAATGTAAGCATAACTAGTAAATAATGTATAACGTTTAATTTTGAGAAACTCTGTTAAAGAAATATAGCTTATGATAAGGGGAATTGGCAATATGGGAAACTTATGTGTTCAGATTATACTGATATAACTGAGTAGAAAAGAGAAAATGTGTTTGAGAGGGTAACATGAACAAAGAATGGAACAGATGAGAATTAATTATAGGATATTTTTGGAGAGCAGTATTCTAAGCAGGTGAGCAGAAAGCACAAAGGACATGAAGCAGTAAGGGGTGTGCCTATATGTATGAGAAACAAGAAAATTAGTTTAGTTGGAGCATAATGAGTTACAGGAGTATGGTAGAACATAAAGCCAAAGTCGTAGGAAAACTCTTACAAATCATTGTATGTATTTTGGCTTTAAAAGTGAATGAAATGAGAAAAAATGCACGGTCTTGAGAAGTATGGGGACATGATCAATCTACTCATTCTAAAAAGGATGTTTTCCTGCTTGTATCCATTTTATATTATTTGCATATAATTTGACTTGAATTTCACTATGCAGATAGCTATCCAGTTTTCTTCAACCTCACTTATTGAAGACAATCCCCCATGTGCTCTTGTCACTTCTAATGGCAGTAAATTGACAAAAATTACACAGATTTATTGTGGAGCTCTCTATTTTGTTCCCTTGGCTTAGATTTTTATTTTACTTTTCTGTCAGTACCAGGCTGTTTTGATTGCTATATCTTCGTAGTATTTTTTGAAATGAAGTAGTCTGATGTCTTTAGTTTTGTTCTTCTTGTTCATTTCTTTTGGTCCTTTGAAACCTTTTGGGGTTTAATGTGATTTTAACAATGATTTTCTATTTCTACAAAAAGTGCCATGGATTTTTAAAATGAATTTAGGACAGGGTCTACAGGGTGTATAAGTTCTCACTATATAGGTCAGACTTATAGTGATCCTCCAATACAATGCAGGCACTTTAGTGCACTGAGCTATTTGGCCAGCCCAAATACTTTGCATGGAAATAAACTGTATTGAAAAAAGGTAGAAGTAAAGATTGGTCACAAGGCTCTTCAGTAACTTAGGCAAATGGTAATGGTAGCTTGAATCAATATGTAGCAGTGAGAGTGAAGGATGAGAAATGGGTATATCTAGTTACATTTATAAATATTATTTTTTTATTTGTTTGTTTGTTTGTTTATTTATTTATTTATTTATTTATTTATTTGGCATAGGGTCTCCCTAAGCAGCTCAGACTCAGTGATCCTGCTGTCTCAGCCTCACTGGTGCTGGGTTTATAGGTGTGCACCACCATGCATGGTTTTAGTGGCTGGCATGGCATTCCCATGGTTCTAGGGCTGGCACAGAATGTGATACCACGGGTCAATCTTGCATCCTTTCACTTGCAAAGCAGTGGTTTAGGCTTCTGAGTTATCTTTCCCTCCACTCTAGCTATATTTTTAAGGCAAAAACAAAAGGATTATTTGGTGAACAGCAAGTAGGTGTACAAGAAAAATAGGAGAGACAGATGACTTCAAATGATTTTCATGTTGTGCAAGTTCAAGAATGGAGTTGTAGGAAAGACTATAAGAACAATCTGGAGTGGTTGTTATGGAAGCTGAAATGTTTTTGGTGATGCTGAAACAGGTATTAGATATCCAAAAGAAGATGGTGAGTAGGAAGTTACAGTTCTGTGCATGAAAATATGAATTTCCTCAGCTAAGATGGTGTGTGATGTCATAAGGCTAGATAGGTCACCAGGAATGGAAAGTAGATAAAGATGACAAAAGATCAAATCCTGTGACACTCCATTAAATATGTGAGTAGAGAACAAACTAGCAAAGTGAAACTGACAAGCACAGAGTGAAGTACAAGGAAAAGAAGTATAGGGGATGCTCTCAAAGTCAAGTAAAAATTCAGTGAAAAGTGATAAACTGTTAAATACTGCTGACAAGTTCAGTAAAATGAGGACTGAGATTGAGTTTATCAGCATGGAACCTAGGGAGAAGAAATAAACTGATTTCTGAGAGCTAATTCTGGACAAATTCTTGAAATTTTAGATATTTTAAAATATTTTTATAGCAAATCTGTGAAGTATATAAAATTATTTCTTTTCAATCCGTATAAGGCCTCAATACAAAAACACATGTATTGATTTTTAAATTGATAAAATTATATGTATGATGTATATATATATATATATATATATATATATATGCACTGTAGAATGGATAAGTCTAGGTCATTAACATATTCATGTCTTTTCAAAAGTATTTCGGTGATAAGAGCACTGAACATCTACTCTCAGTATTTTTCATAAATGTAATAAATAATCATTAGATATATTCATCTTGTCATGCAATAGATCTATTGAAGTTAATCTTACATGTAATTGTAATTTTGCATTCCTTAACCCACACGTCCTCAAATAGAGCACATTTTTTTATGCTTATTCACTATAAATTATATAAAAATCTGTGAACATTGGCAAAAGTTTATATAAACTTGTACAATTAAAAATACACATTGGACATGCGTTTTCAGTTTGGCCCATTTTATTAAATTGTACACCTTTAAACACACGTTCAATTTGGCTTCTGTTCATTCTTTATTTGAAATAGCCATGTAAGTGTGTGGAACATGCATATGTGTTTATATGTGATATGTATGTAGTATGATATATGTGGATTGGTAGGCAATTTCAGAAATGCTATTAAAATTTTTTAATAATCTATAAACACCAATTGCATCATTTAGTTTAATACATTCAACCGTTATTTATTAGTGCCTAGCTTTGAATAACAGTGATAAAACTGACGCAAAACTGACTATAAGGCATATTTAGTAATAAAATGATATCTTTTCATCATCCAGACTATATCTGGCAGGACTATAATCATTTTAAGCAATAACTACCATATTTACACAAGAGAAATCTTAGTATTTCATATTTTCTCAAAAAAATAATAGACAAAGTCATAGAGAAGTATAAGGAATTTTTCAACTGGACTGTGGTTCTAGGAAGGTACTAACTCATTCACACCAATTTGAGGTGATATAAGTGCATGCCAACTAGGATGTAGCACTATTTTTCTAATATGTATATATACTATCCTCTTTCAGACCAAAATTGCATGAATCCAACTAGTTTTGCTGCTGCCCAGGGCTATTGTTCTGTTAGTATATTCCCCAATAAAATGCAGCTTGTGCAATCTTACGTTTGCCTGTCTGTCTTGCATCAGTCTCATAGCATATTAGGCCAGTTGTCATACACCAGGACATGGTCATTCCATACCATTTGATGACTTAGTGAGACTTAGGAACTTGGAAAGGTTAAGTAAATACCTTCAGGAGAAATCTCAAATTGGCCATATAATATTTATGGGAAGAAATGTCCATTATAAGTACTTGTATCCTACTGCCTAAGTACAGGGAATCCCCAAGATTTTCAGGTTTGGAGCGTCTGTTTTTTTTCAATGCCACTTATCCCGTTCTGATAGGGAAAGGTATGATACTTCTGTTGCAGTGGGGTGGCTATTGGTATGGGTAGTTCTATTAATCACTTATTCTCAGTTGGCTGCAGTGGATAAGACAAATAGAGTGTCTGTCACATCCCCTCTCTCTTAGCTTTTAACCTGGATCACAAAATAGGAAACAGAGAACCTCGTTTGAAACTTCGGCTTGCATGTTGTGTGGTGGGAAAGAAATAACTCAAAGAACAAACACAAATGGTGTTTCATGACCAGAATGAGATTCAAGAGTGTAATTTCTAGGAAGAGAGGAATGAAAAATGACCTGTGATAGAAATGAAAGTAAAGAAACCCCTACCTAATAGCTTTGCCCTTTTGTTTAACCATTAATGCAAAGCAAGGCATATGCACATATATGCAGATGCAGAAAGCGGTGCTCCCATCCACAATACTAAGAGTTAACATGTCAGCACAGCTATATAATTGATTGATGTTGGAAATTTTTACATTAAACAACTTCCCCCTGAAGTCTGACTGCCTACATGGTGAGACTGGGAAATGGATGGCATTTTGCTGAGGGGAAATATATCTGAGAGAATGAGTAATATGACTATTCACTCAATGCCTACAGATATGAGAAAATCATTCCTTTATAGATTGGGTCATCTTGAGCATAAGAGAAGCATAGCCAAATGAAGAGGATATGTTAAGACTCCCATCAAAAAGGATAGAGGATACTCAAGGTATGAATTCTTAAAAACTGGTCATGTAATGAGCCGTTTATGTTAAAGAACATGTTTGCTATGTTTAAGGGATCTAATTAAGCCATTCTACAAACAGAAGGAGAAATAAACTATTATAAAATGTTCCTTAAGTAAGTATCAGTATTTTCTCTCCCTCCTTATACTGGTTGTGAGATAAGAGGTTTATTTTATGGGATAGGGTTAGTTACTGTCAACTTAGAAGAAACAAGATATGGCCAGAACAGGTTGTGATTTGTTATATCCAAATAGAAAAAAGGAACAAAAAAAGTAAAAGAAAAAAGAAATTGGGCTATAATTAAGAGAACAAGAAGCTGATGTGATATGATTTGCTCATCATTGAAAAAAGAGACTGAAGAAATGATAGGTATGGGATTCATTCTGAGTACATCGTCCTGGTCCTACCCCTGGGGAGCACTGAGACAGCAAATGAGATTAAGCATTCTGGTGCCTGCCTAAAATACCAGAGCTTGGGAGGCTAAAAATATGAGGAAACTTATGAGTCTGATTTGTGTAGTGACACCCTGTAGATCCTATACTAAATACATAAAAAAATAATAAAATAAAAAAACAAATGATATGCATATGTATTATTTTTCCATGATGAATATATTAAATATTGTGTATGTACTACAAATGTAATAACAGAAGAAGGATTGGGGAGATAGCTCTGTGGTGCAAGTGACTGCCTGTCAAGTGCAAGGTCATGAGTTTGAACCCTGGTCCAGCCAAAAAAAAAAAAAAGTAATAACAAAATAGAAAAATAAAACAGTGTGCCTATCCAAGAAAGAAAGAAAGAAAGAAAGAAGATAGATATGCAAACTAATCCAATATTTGTAGCATTATGAGGGTAACTTGAGCCACAAAACAGTTCTAATGTCCCTCACATTTCCCATAGAAGAAGAGGAAAAACTCTCATGTTCTAATATTGCTGGTTGTTAGGGTTGGAGTCACGCTAATCTCTACGATAGAAGTGGGGTATAAGGTCATCCCAGAGTGAATGATTCAGTGGTGGAATAGAGGCAGTTTATGGAACTTACTATCTTTTTGTCCTCCAAGAACAAAGATAAGATTGTTGCTCCAAAGAAAGTTTTGTACTAACACTAGACAAAATATCATGTCTGCATCTCATGCTCTGAATAACTATTATGAAGACAACATGCAATGTATTAATTATTGTAACTGTCCTAATAACCTGTTGCAAATGTTTATATGACTCCCAGGTTATTGGTGAGCTTTAATTCTTCATCTAGCTCAATGCTAAACCCAACAAAGATTATAAGAGCACTGGCACATTTGTCTCATGCCAAGGCAATTAGATACCACAGTATAGCAGATCGTATGAATTAAATGCTTTTGCAATAATAACAAGGGTGAAAGTTACCTCTAGGGCATTAGTTCATAGCCTTGGAACTGAAATTATACATATGCTTTTAACAGAGGAGCATCTAGAATTTTGCAATGCCTTATGACAGACAAAGAGTGATCAAGACTTTATTGGCCATATTGAAAACTGGCCTTCTTATAAAGTATAAGTAGTCTATTTCACTGGCCTCAATACATTTTAGTACAGAACTTCAAAACAAAATAAGTGACATATATTCCCAACAATATTGTGACAGTTAATAGACTACAAAGCTGTAGACAGCATTATGCCTTGTTACCATACCTATGATCTCACAAGTATGAGATGAGATCTCGCAAATAGGACATATCTCAGATGCTTGGTATACAGAAGAACGCATCAGGAGGAACACAAGTGTCTTGACACACAGTCTGACTCTGATACTATCTAGATTGAGATGAGAGAAAGTCAGAATAAACAATGAGCAGAGTTATTGGTGATGTGGCTGGTAGCAATTCATGAGCCATAGTTTTAGGTTGTTTGTACAGACAATTGGGTATTGTATACCTTACATTGTGAATGGCACAAAAGCAAGTGACATGATGTTTTACTGGACTTAGATAAGCTCTATACCTGCCATATAATGCTCAGGCACTGGGGTTGGTACACAGAAAAATGCATTATTAGAGTAAAAGATATGAGTTCTTTGAGATAAACCCACTCTGACCAGATGGGACTGACATAGTTGTTAATAAATTGAAATATACATACAGTTGGCTGATATGTCTGGCCCTTACAAGCAACTAGAAGCTCTGGCCTCTGTCCCAACAGCATATGTCAAAGCTGTCTACCCAGATGCAATGCTGCTACAATTGATAAATTTCAAACACAACAAAACATTAAATTCAAGGGAGGAGACAATTCTTTGGAATTTCAAATGGCAGATTCTCCCTGGCTGAGTCAACTATTTATTCATAATGTGTGATGAGACTCAAGTTCTCCTACATGAGTATCTATGCATTATGTTGGATTCAGGTCTTGTGAATGGTTTATACCTCAAGTAAGCAAAAGTAAATACGATGTGATACTACAATCAGCATGCTAGCCTAGCATTACCATTTAGCCCTTAGTATTAGCAATAATTCATGGATCCCGTTTTCTTGGCCAATACACGTGGCATGTCTCACTATTTCAGCCCCTGGGTGTTGCTGCTATGCTCACAGAGAGAAGGCCACCTGTATTCTCTTGCTAGAAGGTACAGACCTATAAGTCCCTATGAAAAACTTATTTGTTTTATCCACATCTGAAGTCCTACTAGTTTTGTTGATACCCTGGAAACTATAAAAGTCCATATTTTTTTATCTTTTTGAGACAGGGTCACACTATGCAGTTGAGGCTGACATTGAGATCAATTTGTAGCCAAGGCTGGTCTCAAACTCGCACCAATCCTCCTGCCTCAGCCTCCCGAGTGCTGGGATTACAGGTGTGAGCCACCATGCCCGAATTAAAAGTCCATATTAATGACTCGTTTTATTTTACCTCTTCTATAGGAGACATACTAAATCATTAATTTGGAGCCTTGGACTATTGGCTGGCAAATTTGATTACTTTCATTAGAATAAATATTCTATGTTTTAGTACCTGTAATATTATTGATACTGTTGTTTCTACATACAAGTTGAACAAATGGACTCAGAACACATATGCATTGCACATCAAGACATATCAGGGCACAAGGAGAAAATAGAAGGAAGGAAGAGTACAAGAGCTTGTTATAAGAATCAGAATGTTTCTCTGTATCTCTGCTGGGTCTGTAGTAATTTCACCCTTTTCACTCCTTATTCCTTGAATTTGAGTCCTTTCTTTCCTCTTTTTGATGAGGTTAGCTAGGGGCTTATCAATCTTATTTAATCTTTCGAAGAACCAGCTTTTGGATTTATTAATTCTTTGTATTGTTTTCTTTGTCTCAATTGAATTGATTTCTGCTCTAATCTTTCTAATTTCCTCCCGCCTTCGGGCTTTGGATTTCGTTTGTTCTTCCGCTTCTAGTCGGTTTAAGTGTTGTGTAAGATTGTTTATTTGTTCCCGTTCTGTTTTCTTAATGTGTGAGTTCAGAGCTATGAATTTC
>PVJA010029077.1:0-26989 GCA_004027025.1 Myocastor coypus | reverse complement strand
TCAGCCTCCCGAGTGCTGGGATTACAGGCGTGAGCCACCATGCCCAGCCCTTGCTTGTAGTTTTTAATTCTTAGACAAATTAGATTTAATTCTAAGACAAACAGATTTGCCAGTGTTTTGTGATAAATTAGACACTACTGTGCATTCTTTTTTTTTTTTTTTTTCTTTATCTTATTGAGGCACGATCTCGATATGCAGTTCAGGCTGGCCTTGAGCTCACTTTTGTAGCCCAGGCTGGTCTCGAACTCACACCGATCCTCCTGGCTCAGCCTCCCGAGTGCTGGGATTACAGGCATGAGCCACCATGCCCGGCTCTACTGCACATTCTTGCATGAGCATTTTTTTTCACATTTACCTTCCTCTTTCCTTAGGACATATTCTAGAGGTGAATATTTAAGTGCATATGCCACCTTTTAAAATGCTGTATCAGTTTGCCAGATTGCCCTGCAGAAAGTGAATCAGTTTATGCTCCTTTTCAAGTTTATGAAACCACCCATTATTTCACACCCTCGACACTAGTCATTATCATTCTTTTTAAACTTTTCCCACTTTATAGATTAAAAGGTATTTTCATTATTTTAATAGACATTGTACTTATTATTAAAAAGTGGAGTGAAACACTTTTTGTGTTCCTTGGGCCATTTGCATTTTTCTTTTTCATGTATTTGGGCTGCTTCACCTGTATTTCTCCTTTTTATTCATTTCTTTTCTTTCTTTCTTTCTTTCTTTTTTTTTTTTTTGTATTTTAGGGAGGGGTCTATAGGGCGTTCAGGGTCTCACTCCTAGATCAGACCTGTAGTGATGCGCCTGTTTACAGCCTCACAAGAGCTGGGATTACAGGTGTGTAGCACCGTGCTCAGTCTCAATTGCTGTCTCAGCATGCCCCACCCGCTGCTTGCAGGCACTTTAATCTGCTGAGCTATTTGGACAGCCTTTCACTGATTTTTTTTTCTTTTTTCTTTTCTTTTTTTTTTTTTTTGGAACTGGGAATCGAGCTCAGGACCTTACACTTTCCAGGCACACACTTCTGCCCCTGAGCTTTCTCCCAGGCCCACTTCATTGATTTTTTTTTTTTTTTTTTTTTTTTTTTTTTTTTTTTTTTTTTTTTTTTTTTTTGAGACAGGG
The DNA here is from genome assembly GCA_004027025.1 of Myocastor coypus. Classification (NCBI taxonomy): domain Eukaryota; kingdom Metazoa; phylum Chordata; class Mammalia; order Rodentia; family Myocastoridae; genus Myocastor; species Myocastor coypus. The sequence continues at coordinate 25,864 of PVJA010029077.1, read as the reverse complement.
TCTCACTATGCAGTTCAGGCTGGCCATGAGCTCACTTTTGTAGCTCAGGCTGGTCTCGAACTCACATTGATCCTCCTGCCTCAGCCTTCTGTGTGCTGGGATTACAGGCGTGCACCACCACACCTGGCTTCATTGATTTCTAAGAGGTCTTCATAATTCAAAAATATTGGCCCTCTGCTGTCAGGTACATGGTATATTAGTTTTTCAATTTTTCATAACTCTGAGTATGTGGTTTAGACATAGCAGCTTTGCTTTAAGTGGCAAACATATCAGTGGTTTCCTTATTGTGTCTTAGGACTGAATCATATTTAAGAAAGTATTGCTGTTATTAACATTCTCATTTGTAGTGCTGGGGATTGAGCCCCAGGGTCTCATGCTAAACTATATCCCCAGCCTTTTCAATGTTTTGTTTTGAACCACTCTCACTAAATTGCTTAATTCCCAAGGGTGGGCTCAAGTTTCCAATCCTTTTGCCTAAGCACCTCAGAGTGTGAGATTACAAGGATAAAATACCATACCCAATTCGAAGTAATTAACTATTTTCTTGTATTTTTAAAATAATCTATCTTTTATATTTATATCCTTATGTCACTCAGAATTAATTAGATACCTGTGGTGGCAAAGAATCTAGCATTTCTCACTGGCTTGCTAGTGAGTTATGCCATTAACACTGGGACTGAGGCATCCACGTTATTTCCATTGATTTGAAATTCCTGCTTTATCATACTCTGGATTTCTGCAAACATGTAAGCTCCTTTGTATTTACCTTTTATAATTTTCTGAAGGTCCATTGCCACATATGTAAGTTTTTTATAACTGTTTACTACTTTACATGGAAAATTCTTTTCCACTCAAGATCTTAAAATAATGGCTGCCCCTTTTTAATAGAAGAAAGTCAACTTATTTGTTTTGTGGAGTAGAGAAAGGAGAAATTATCCATGGTCATAGAGTTTCAGATGCAGGAAGCCCTGAAGTTGTCCTGTTCCAATTGCCTATTTGATGAATGTGTGTTAGAATCATGGTTAACATTGCTATCAGTGCAGAAAAGAGACGCCACAAAGACAAAGCTGAAAGCTGGATAGTGTACAACTGAGACCAAAACCAAGTTATATTCTCCCCAAGCCATGCTGATGAAGAAAGTTAAGGAGAAGGTCCACCCAAAGACAGTGAAAACAGAATTAATACAATGGTGATCTTATTTGTTCTGGATCTCTAGAACAGAAAACGTTCGGGGGAAGGAGAAGTTTCTGGAACACCACTTTGCAAGGCAAGTTAAATGTACAGGAGCCCTTGAGGTGAACCATCTGGGTCCTCAGGAAGCTCATTAAAAAGAAAACATGACAGGGCCCGGCGGAATGGCTCAGTGGTCTAAAGCACCTGCTTGGGAAAGCTTGGGCAGCTTCAGGGACCACGGTTCGATCCCCGGCACCACATGCTGCGCCAGCCCTGCCCTCGGGACGGGCTGAGTTGGCCATAAAAATGAGTGAATAAACAAACAAAGGTTCTGTAACAAACAACAACAACAACAACAACAAAAACCATGACAGATGCAGTGAAAAGCTTCCAAGAAAACCCATGCACCCAGCACGAGACATTTACTCAGCGGCGAGCCTGCAGCAGACAGCTCAGGCGCCTCAGCAGGGCCCTCTCAACCTGGCCGGCTCCACAAGTCCTTCTAGTCAGACTTTAGCAAGCACACACAGCTGAGAGACAGGGATCATGTGTCCCTGAGTACAGCGACAGAGCAAAGCTTTATACAGCCGAGGTGGGAGGGAACCTGCGCATGAGATGTGTTTCTGTATTGGGAAAACTTTTATAACCTTTAAAGGCCATAGATTTGTCAAACTAAAATACTAATTAAAAATAAAAGTTATATAATAAAGTATAGAACTTAGTGAGGAAAGAAAGAAGGGAGAGAAGGGGAAGAAGAAAGAGAGAGAGAGAGAGAGAGAGAGAGAGGAGAAAAGGTGAAAGAAAAAGCCATCGAGATACTTTCTTGTTCTCATCTCCTGGAAATCTATTCTCTAGCAAGCAACCTTCTACCTGAGGGTGCCAACATTTAATAAATATGTTTAGTTTCCTAGAGCTATCTTGTAATTTATTTTGTTTTAAAATAGAGAACATGGCCATATGGTTTTCAAATCAAAATGTGCCAAATGACTGATGGAGACAGATCCCACCCACCTGCTGCCCTCATCAGCTGAGATCCCAGCCTGAGGAAAACCAAGTTTCTCCTAGGCCTGGCTAGAGTAATCATAAGCAGGCTCAAATATGGAGGGAAAGAACACAGCCATTGGGGAAAATTTTATGCAAAGGATAGTGTGCTCTGCATAATGTTCTTCACCTTGATCTTTTTCCTTAACAATAATTTTGTTTGTTTGTTTTTTAAACTCAGAACCTTATGCTTGCCAGGCAGGCACCAGTGACGCTGAGCTATCTGTTCTAGATCTGCTCATGAAGAGCTACTTGACATTACACTCTATTGCACAAGTAAAGTATCCCTGATTTAATGATTTCCCCAGTCACTGGATATTTAAGTTGTTCTAAATTTTGCTTTTATTTATTTATTATTATTTTTTTCTGTATTTTGGGGGGAAGGGTCTACAGGGGGTTGAGGGTCTCACTACTAGATCGGACTCCTAGTGATCCACCAGCCAAGAGCTGGGATTACAGGCACGTGCCACCACGCCCAGTCTCAATTGCCTTCTCAGTGCCCTCCAGGGGGCAGGGCCAGCATAGCAAGCCTGGGAATTGAACCCACGACCCCTGAGCCTGTTTATAGGCACTTTAATCTGCTGAGCTATTTAGCCAGCCCCTAGGTTTTGCTTTTATTTTATTTTTGATTTTTGAGACAGGGTCTCACTGTGCAGTTCAGGCTGGCTTTGAGCTCACTTTTGTAGCCCAGGCTGGTCTCGAACTCACAACGATCCTCCTGCCTCAGCCTCCCAAGCGCTGGGATTACAGGCGTGAGCCACCACGCCCGGCTGGTTTTGCTTTTAAATCATGCTACAATGAAGATATTTTGCATATCAGCAAATTTCTATCAAGAATAAAGTCGTAGGGCCGGGAATACAGCTCAGTGGCATAAGTGTCTGTCTGGCAAGCCCAAAAGTCCTGTGTTCGATTCCAGGTACCAAAAAGAAAAACAAAGAACCAAATCATAGAAGGGGAAATTAACAATTTGGACAGAAGTTGCCAAGTCTTTAGTCCTAGAGACTATAGCCATTTCAACCCCTGCCATAATTCAGAAAAAATTTGTTATCTTACACTTTTATTAAGATAGGGTGTCACGAATCTTTGCTGATAGGCTAACATGTTATCTCAGTGTAAGTTTAATTTGTGTTTCTTATGAGTGAGACTGAGGATCCTTTAATATATTTAGAGACACTTTGTGTTTCTGCCCTGTGTATGATTCATGCTTTTGGTCCACTTTTTGGCTGTGCGTTATTGATTTTTTAAAAATTGATTCATAAGAGTTTTTTATATAGTTTTTTATACAATTTTTTATACAGTAGGTATAGTATCTATGATCTTACTTCTACTGATTTGTCCTGTTTTGTTTTCTTTTAACTTTACCACTGACAGTTTTAAAATCCTTTTGTTTTATAGATTGTCTGTTTTCAATTAGGACTCTCCAGACCAAAATTATAAACAGGACACGCGCATGTACATGGGTGTGCGCACACACGTGTGTGTTTGTATCTTCTAACTTCCTTTTTCTACACAGTCATGGTTTGCTATTTACGTTGAAACTTTTGTTCTATCTGAAATCATTGTATTTAACACTTTTAAATTTAATTACAAGCCAGGCATGGTGGCGCATGTCTGTAATCCCAGCACTTGAGAGGCTGAGACAGGAGGATCAGTGTGAGTTCGAGACCAGCCTGGGCTACAAAAGTGAGCTCAAGGCCAGCCTGAGCTGCATAGCGAGACCCTGTCTCAAAAAGACAATTAAAAAAACAGTTTAGCTACAGTTTTTTTCAGTTATCCAATCATTCCCAACATTGCTAATCTTTCTTTTCCTAAATTTGAAATACAGTAGTCCCAATATCCATATTTTAAAGTAGCCGTATATAATTTGTAATAAAATCTTTCCTCTTCTGACAATGATCTTGAGAATCTTTAGTTATAGTAACTTTAAGTTTTACACTTTCGCTAAGATAGGGTTAAGTTTCTTACAGTCCCTGGAAAAACCACATTTTTATAATTTTCTTCCGTTTACTCTGCCCTCCTTACTTTTAAAATGTTATGCGGTAAGGCCAGTTCCTCCACTTCGGAGTCTGCAGCTTTGCCGGTTCTGCTTTCCCAGCAGATATTACTCTTACTTGTGAGCTCACTTCTGCTTTTTCTTCCTTGTTCAGAACAGATCGCAAATTGGTCCCATCTCGGGGCATGGCGACCCGCTATCAGCAGGAGGCGGGAGCTTCAGGGCTTTTAGTGTGGGACGACGGAGGATCGGCCTCACAGGGTGGCTGCTGAATTCTGAAGAGAGATCTACCAGGAAGAATGTGTAGCAGAAGAGTGACGGAAGATAACTCTCACACTGCGTCCACGGTAAGGGGAAGCTGGAAGCGGAACTAGAGGAGAAGTACTGGAAGACTAACAGACAAAGATAAATGATCAAGACGGGATGTTGAAGGAGGGGCCCAGTGACAGAATGGTCCACGAGACGGAGGATAAGAGAAACCCTTCAGATATGGGGACAGGGAGACCCTCGGGGCTCATGGGAATCTGTCTCCCTTTCCCATCTCAATTTCTTTGACCTGCGGGTGGCTGGAATTTCTGCCAGGGCAGCAGCGCTTCCACCTAAAATCATTAGGAAAGACAAATGAACTATAGGAATTATCTGGCTGAAGGAAGTCAGGAGCTGTTGAGACGGAAACCTGGCAAGTTTCTGGCCCCACAGAGGGAGGAGCCCGAGAGGACCAAGCAGGTTTCTGCAGGCACTTTTACCCTCGGGACAGTGACAGAGGCTGCCTATCCAGGGCAAGGTGCAGAGGGCCGCTAAGGAGGGCCACTGCAGAGGATGTCGAGGGCCCTCACACATAGCCTGCTTTCTCCTGAGGACTTTGACCAAATACTGGGGCTCTTCAGAGCAAAGATTAAAAACAAAAACAAAAGCAAAAACAAACCTGCCTGGGAAAAACAGAGGGTAGTTTTTCAGTAATCTTTTTGTTTTTTTTTTTTTTTTTTTGGTCTTTTTGAGACAGGGTCTTGCTATGCTTTTCAGGCTGGCCTTGAGCTCACTTTTGTAGCCCAGGCTGGTCTTGAACTCCACCGATCCTCCTGTCTCAGCCTCCCGAGTGCTGGGATTACAGGCGTGCACCACCACTCCCAGCTTGCAGTTTTTCATTAATCTTGCAAATATTAAATTAACACTTAGTACCAGCTAGACGAGGCCCTTCTAGAATATGCTAGGGCTTACATTGAAAATTTGGGCCAGAGGTGAATCGGTGGGAGACTTAGCACAGTGGGAGTTCAGCCTGATTTGCAAAGCACAGACTGGATTAAGATAACACGCGCTCTTCCCTGCTTCTGCAGCAAGAGCAGGGTAAAAGTACTCTCTTTGACCCCCAAGTCTGTATGTATGAAGCGTAGCATGCAGTTTAAATTAGTAGGCACATCCTGTGGCACACGCAGGTGACTGAGAAACCTGGGGCAAAGAAAGCAAAAGAAGGAATAGTCAGATAGCTCAGCAGATTAAAGCACCTGCTTAGGCAGACTCAGGGGCCAGGGGTTCCATCCCTGGCCTGCCATGCCAGCCCCACCCCTGGGGCACACTGAGATGGCAAATGAGACTGGGCATGGTAGCACACGCCTGTAATTCCAGAGCTTGGGAAGCTGAAAAATAGCAAGGATCACTATGAGTCTGATATGTGTAGTGAGACTTTATAGACCCTGCACTAAATACATAAAAGAGAGAAGGAGATAGGAGGAAGAAGAGGAGGAGGAGGAAGGAGGAGGAGGAGAAGGGGAGAAGGAGGAGGAGCAGAAGGAGGAGGAGGAGAAGAAGAAGGAGGAGGAGGAGGAGGAGAAGAAGAAAAAGAAGAAGGAGGAGGAGGAGGAAGAGGAAGAGGAGGAGGAGGAGGAGGAAGAGGAGGAGGAGGAGGAGGAGGAGGAGGAGGAGAAGACAGGTGTCCAGAGGCTGGGATGAGTTCACAAGGACCAATAGGAGCTACCACGCCATGTCAAAAAGGAAGAGTGGAACATAGGTGGAAAGACAGAATCAAGTTCTCCCTCTTCAGGAAGCTCTCTTCCGTCTCTGTTTGCAATGTTTCCTCCTTCATATAATCCTGACCATTTATCTGTACCTCTTATGGAACTTACCATTACTCAAGATGGCATCTTGTGGCAGTCGAAACAGTCAACATTTCCTAGCAGTCCAAGTGGCATTGGGTAGCAGGTGGTGAGGTCACACTGGGCTCCAGTTCAAGACCAGCCACTTATTAACTTTGTAATCTTGGAAGGATTACTTATCTTATTGAAGCCCCAATTTTCTTGTCTATAAAATGGAGTTGTTAGAGTAATTAATTGAGAGGTAACTAATTGCAAGGTACTAATAATTAAGAAGTTGAATCGGGGCCAGTGCCCCAGGTTCCAATTAATCCAAACTAAAACCCAACTCAGCATAAATGGTAAAAGGAAATTTAATTTTAATTATAAACATCTACCTAACTTGTAAGTGGAGACTTTTTACTGGAGCCCTTGGAATAAGGCTACTGGTACTACTAATAAGCGAATACTTTCCGTTCATTGCTTTGGGATTCACCCTATAAAAGTCTTCTCAGTCCTAAGTGGTAGGACACTGAAGTACCCACTGAAGCACTGGGCCTGGACTTACGCAGTTTGTCAGTAATGTCTGCTTCAATAATTCTCTGAAATTGTTCCATGGGCCTCAGTTTAACTTTTAACAGACTTGTTAACAGTGCTTTTCTCAAAAGCCAGTTTTGAGTAGTTCTGATATTCTCCCTAACTCAGCTACAGTAGAAATGCACTTGATTTGGTTATGTCCGCTCTAGTCTCTCAAAACTTGGGTCTTCTGAGTAGGAAGAAAAGAATACTGTTTTCATCCAATCCACCCATTTTATACTTTTTTTTTTCTTCCAGAGTTACAGATTAAGCCAAGACTCTGCACTGAGCTACATCCCCAGCCCTGTTTTATTTTCCATTTTGTAAATCGTTAAGTTAGCCCAGCTGGGCTCAAACTTGTGCTCCTCCTGCTGCAGCCTTCCAGAGCCCTGGGGTCACACGTGTGCGCCCCGATGCTCAGCATGGCTATTGGCAGCCTTTTGCATGGGCTGTGCTCCCTGCCCTCTGCAGTGGCATCTGCATGTGTGAGGAAAGGCCTATGGGTCAGTGACCTTGTGGCAGTAGAGGACAGGTTCCACTATCTTTTTTTAAAATGTAATTAGTACAGGGTCTACAGGGTCTCACTAAACATATCAGACTCATAGTGATCCTCTGGTTTTCAGCCTCCCAAGCGCTGGGATTACAGGCACGCGCCACCATGCCCAATCTCAGTTGCTGGCTCAGCGCGCACCTGGGGGCAAGTCCAACACAACACACTAGGGATTGAACTCAGGTCCCTGTGTCTGCCTGGCCCTTCAGTCCACTGAGCTAGTTGGCCAGCCCTCTACTGCCTTCTGTAACCTTCCTGATCGCTGCTGCTGAGTCACTGCCCAAGTCCTAGGGTTGGTAGATGTGCTGTGCTCTTGGCCCCATTGCTGCTTGGGTTCTGGAACCGCTGGACTCCAGAGTGCCAGCCACCTGCCTCCTTTAGCCCCGAAGCCCCCCTGCCATGGCAGCCCAGGCACCTGGTGCTCCACCAGCCTTAGCTCTCTCTTGGGTGTGCAGAAATACTCGCTGTGTTAAGGCAGCTGCGCGGTGTGGACTCTCTCAGCCCCCTACTCCCATCTGTGCTAACACTTTGGCAAACTGAGCAGTTTTATTTTTCCAAAAATTTATAATGTTTTCTCCCAAGTAGCACTGCATTCTTTGTGGCTGAAGAGATGCTATCTAGTGTTGCTCACCGCTATATTCCCAGGGCTCATTCTGCTACAAAAGTACATGAGAAACTCCTAATTTCATAGCCCCAGGAGTTAAGAACATGGTTAATCTTGCCTTTAGTGTTTCCCATTGGCACCAAGATGCCAATGTTGGTTTTCTACCTGCCACCATTCTGCAAGTATCCTTTGCTGTCAGAACACAGATGTTCAGCCCAGAACTACACCATGAATTAGTCTGAGCTAATCATAGCAATTCCATTCCCTCTGCCTGCAAGGGACCAGAATAATGACACCAGGTGTTTTGGCTAATGAGTTTGAAAGACAAATCCTCTTCAGGGCTTTTGGGAAAGATGCTGGTTCTTAAGGAAAGGAAAGAAGAATATGAGAACTTTGTAGTCTTCTCTGTTTCAACCCTTTTTGTAAATGTAGCAGGGTGAGAATATTGTGTTTGTAACTATGGTAACTGCCCCGCCAGAATGACAGAAAGAAATGCCAAAATGACATCAGCAGACCACTGTACCACCCTGGAACTACTGCTGCACTTCTTATTGCATAAAATCATAAATGCCTTAATTAATTATGCCACTGTTACTTGTGTTTTATATCACAAGGAACAATTTTTTTTTTCCTAACTGCCACATTCTTGGAGTAAATCCAATTTCCCATGCATTCCATGTCATAAAGGTGGGTCAGCGTACACGCAGTTCTGTTTTTATTCACATAAAAGTTAGGCAAGGGGGCTTGGCAGGATGGCTCAGTGGTCTAAAGCGCCTGCTTAGGAAAGCTTAGGCGGCTGCAGGGACCGAGGTTCAATCCCCGGCACCACATGCTGCACCAGCCCTGCCCTGAGGGCAAGCTGAGCCGGCCACAAAAATAAATAAATAAACAAACAAACAAAAGTTCTGAAACAAGAAAAAAAAAAAGTTAGGCAAATCTGTGACATAGCCTCATTATCATCCTGGGCTGTGTGTGGGATGTGGCTTTAAGGTGGCCTCTCTGAAACACTCAGGACAAAGAGTAAGTGGCCACACTTGGTGACCAAGGAGCTGCAGATGAAGGGAACAGGATAGGGGCCAGAACTGAGGAGGCAGTGGGGCTGAGGCCGAGGAAACAAAGAGAAACAAAGGGGCTAAGTAATAGAGGAGGAAAGAGAGCAGGTAGGGGAAGGCACAAGCACACTGACGCAGAGACCGGAAGCACTGAAAAAGGGGAACGGAAGTCTTTTAATTATATAGAAAACAATCTAAGAAAAAATGCATCTAATCTTTTTTATCTCTCAGAAAAACACTTCTAAGTGCAATAACAGACATAAACAAAGACCAGAATAAGGACAGGGAATAAGACATCAATTTCGTGGGACAATTTAATAGTTTAAGAATATCAATTCCTCAAGCCATTGCTATTATGGACTACTGGACTACATATACAGCTACTTTCTCTTTGTGCAATGAGGGGAAAGATCTGTACTAATGATGTTTAGATAAGAAATTATGTCTGCATCTTGTGCTCTGAACAATTATGTTGAAGACAACATTATGCAATGTATTAATTACTGTAAAATAATAATAATAATAAATTTAAAAGAATAACAATTCTTCCAGGCAAAACTATAAATTCCATCCAATTCCAGTACAATGGAACTTTGACAGTGCAAATTAATGATTTATATGGAAAAGCATTCACATACAGCTAATTTTTAAAAGATGAGCAAAAATAAGATTTGCCTTACAAAATATAAAAGAGCATAAAGTGCACCATAAACATAAAAAAAGAAGTCAGGTAAATTAAGCAAAGTAAAAGTCTGGAGAACCCTGAAATAAACTCAGCTATTTCTGAATTGTGTTACATGGGGTGGGGAGGTTTGGTCACAGCCAATCTCTAAGGGAAGCAGTGGATTAATCAATAGACAGTACTGAAAAAGTAGATTCCATTAGGCTCAGCCCTACACAACCTAAAAAGAAAACCCCACATAGATTAAAGTTTGAAATGTTAAACATAAAATCTTATAGTCATAGAGGAAAATAAATGTGAATATCTCTGTGACTTTTAAAACATGAATGAACCAACTTATTTGTTTGGTACAGGGTCTCACTACACAGCTCAAACTCATAGTGATCCTCCTGTCTCAGCCTCCCCAGTGCTGAGATTACAGGCATGTACCACCATGTCCAGTTTTAGGGCTAGTGTGATGTGCTTAGGGTTCTGGGTCTGGCATGGCCTGTGGTACCAGGGATCGAACACGGGACCTTGTGCTTGCCAGGCAGATGCTTAGACTGCCAAGCTATCTCCCCAGCCCTTTTCTGTGCCTTTTGAATGGAGATATTCCTTAAAGAAAACCTAAACAGTAAGGAAAAAAACAAACAAACAAAAAACAGAGAAGAAAAATTGCTATGTTTTTCTACAAAACAATATTATATATTGATTCCAACATAGCATAGGTAACGTTAATGGGTAGCTAATTTGGAAGATGTTACCAACAAGCCCAAAGGAGTAGGGCTAGGAAATGTTAGACCCTAGAAAGCAGTAAGAAAAAAGGGGAAATAGCAAATACTCAAATTTAAGGGAACTTGTAAATGGCCCACCTTACTAGCAATCAGAGAGATGCAAATTGAAGCAACAGGGAAAACTGACTTCATAGAAAGTTAGACACAGCAAGTATGACAGAGGTACTCTGCTACTGCGGTATAAACGGTTAGATCCACCCTGGAAAGCAACCAAGCTAGCGTGAAAGAAATGAAGGGGGTAGTGTTGGACTTGGGTATGTGTCCAAGGAAGTACTAACATGCAGACCACAAGAATATATAGAAAGGGGTTCATCATGGCATTGGGAGGAGAGCGGTTTAACCTTAGGCCTAACCAGGTGAGTCACTAGTTAAGCCATACATTGTAACAGAGATTTACATACAACAACACGGGGTGGCTCCCCAAAGCTGGACAGTGGCACTAAGCCTCCTCCTGACGTCCCGAGAAAATGAAGCATAAATACGCAGGTTCAGTGGTCAAAGAATTCTCGTGGCTCTCAAATATTTATGTGCATCAGAATCAAATTGTGCTATCTGTTAAAAGAACAGGTTTATGAGTCCTCTACCCAGAAGTTCTGAAACTGCCTTTTAGACCTGGACCTGGAATGATTTACCCCAGAAGTAGATCATGGGCTATACTTGGAGATGCTTTGGCATAAGTAAAAATTTAGCTACCGGGAGAGCACAGGAAGTGAGTAGCAGGAGCGACGGCAATGGGACATCTGCCTGGCAGCAGCGTCAAGGAAATGACACTCAAGCAGCTGGCCCCTTTTCTCCCAGCCCTCTCGAGCAGCCCAGTGTCAGTGGGCTTGGCTGGAGGGGTTTGGAAATAGACAGGCGCCATCTGGGGCCTGTATCTGTGGACAGGAAGCTACCGCAGGCATCTTCCGTCCCAGGATGGAGCTCGGCGCTGTGCCTTCAGGAGTTCTGGGTCCATGGTGATCATGCAGGTTCACTGTCAGCTTCTGCAGCTGGCCTGTGGTTTAGGGGGAAGTGGGCTGTGGAGAGAGCGAAAGCGCCCCTGGCGAGACGCTGTCAGAGGCAAAAGCTGGCATCTTCCTCAAGGAGAGAACAACTGAACATCTCTCCACAGACCTGATGGAAATTTCGAGATGCCCATCGTCTAGTGCTTGAGTCACCGGATGCTGTCAGCCCCCCAGCTCCTTTGGTCCTTGCCTCTCATCTGTGCTTCAACAGCTGGATTGTTCTGTGGCATATGGGCATCGGGTCGGGGAGATTTTTAATAGTGACCGCTGTGACTGTAGGCAGGTGGATCTTGGTCTCAGGCTGCCGTGAGGGACATCGGATGACACCCTCGGCCTGCAGTCCCAGTCACGGGAGTTGACCTCCGGGTGAGTGGCATACAGCAGCCCTGGTGCAGCCGACTCTGCACTCCCGCCCACCATTATTTATCCAGGCGCTGTTCCTCGTTAGCTTGGCGCGCCAGTGGGAAGCTGGCTTTGCCGTCCTTTTCCTAATATGCAGCACGGCCTGGTTTCCTAAGGACACAGAAGGTTTGTCAGATTTATACAAACAGACCAAGCATATTTGAGGGTTTCCAGGTAACAAACCCAGTCTGAAATTCCTTTTGACAGTGTATTCAGGGCCCTAGACAGAAATGCTAATGGGAGCACAGGCACCCCAAGGAAGGGATGACGGTGGAAAAGATTAAGAAAGGGTCCCAAATATAGCTTTCTGTGGAAATCATCTAATTCTGCGACAGGCCTCTTCGGTTTTGCAAACGTGGACATTTTCATCTGAAGAAAAAGGAACAGAGAATCCAGAGAGAAAGATTTCTGACCTATGGATCACCAGGAAAGCTTTCCTTTTCTCCTCAGGAACTCGAAGTCCACGGCTTGATGCCCAGAGCGAGCGATGCGTGAGAAGAGGCTGCAGCCGAGCCCCTGTGCACCTGCCTGCTGTCTCCCCGTGCCTGCTTTAATGAGGCCCGGTGCAGCTGCAGTACCCATTGTGCCGGGCAGCACGGGCGGCAAGAAAGCCATTCTTCTTGCTTCCTAATGTGTTTGCTTAAGCATGAACATTAGTGTCAGAAGCGCTTAGCTCTAAGCACCCTTTCAGGGGGGCGAAGTGGTCACCGCCAAGGCTGTGTGTCTGGGAATCCGTTATTTCTATTCATGGGGGAGGGTGGTTAGAGTTAGGGTTAGGTAAATCTTGTATTTTCTACCGCAGTTGAAAGGTGAAAAACAAAAGCAGCATTTAGAAAATCATCTTGGGGGGAGGGAGATGTGAGCCCGGCTGTGAGAATCTCTTTGCCCTGCAGAGGATTCTTTCCTGAAAGCTTGACTAGACCTCTTCTCTATGGGGCAGGTCCTCTGGCCCTGGCAAGCCCCGTCTTCTGAAGTGAGCGAAGGGAGAGTTATTTTACCGCCGACCTTGCACAAAGCTAACGTGCCTAATTAGCGGAAGATCTGCTTGTAGGACGGGAATCCACAGTGAACGGGCAGCGCGGCGTGCTGTCGCCCAGAGACGAGGACGCAACCACGGCCAGACGGTGTGGTTTTTTCTTGTCTTTCTCACAGGAACAGTGAACGTAAACTGAACTGATCTCTCTCCTGTCCCTGTTGCTGGGATGACCGAAGGTGTTTGGTTCCAAGGCAGTGGCCAACTGAGCTGGGGACAGTTAACTGGGACGCGGGGTCCCCAGGCTTGCGACCTTCCTGCTGGCGCCTCTAAGGAGTCGCCTTGCAGGATGGATGCTTTGGACAGGCCATGAGTGGGCCTTGTACCCACCTGTGTCTTCTGCAGTCCCTCTCTTTCCCAATCTCCCCTGGCTGGGTCCATCACCCACTTCCTGGATAAAGGACCCCAGGAGGGAAAGGCAAGAAGGGCTATGAATTCAAAATGATACAAACTGCTGCTTGTTATCATCAAATGCTGATAATTTTTTTTTTTTTGTATTTTTTATGTATTTGCTACAGGTTCTCACTACACGGCTCAGACTCAGTGATCCTCCTGCCTCAGCCTCCCCAGTGCAGGGATTACAGGTGTGTGCCACCACACGGGGCCTCTGTCACCAGCTCAGCACCTCTGGGGGAGGGGTTGAGGCGGCATGGGGTACTGGGGATGGAACTCTGGTCCCTGCCCTTGCCTAAGCAGGTGCTTAGTCCACTGAGCTATCTCATTGGCCAAGAGCTGCTGTTTGTAAAATAAAATCTATGATGAAATACTTTTCTCTGTGAGCTCTGTTGCTATAATTGCTGATGCCACTGATTGGTCTCAGGTGTCCCTTTACAAAGTAAGTTTGTGACGTATCTGAATCTCCCAGTGCCCTTCTAGGCATGTTTAGTGTCTCCAAGCCTAGGATGTTACGTGTGTACATTATATATATATATATACATATATATATGTATATGTATGTATATATATATACGTATATATGTATATATATATATATATATATATATATATATATATTTAACTTTATTTATTTATGTCATAGCTCAGCCTGCCCTGGGGGTGGAGGTGCGGCTGGCACAGCATGTGGTGCCGGGGATCAAACTGCAGTCCCTGTGGTTGCCTAAGCTTGCCTAAGCAGGTGCTCTAGACTGCTGAGCTACCTCACCGGCCCAATGTGGACAGATTCATAGTCAGCAACAAAAATATAGCAATTGTACTCTAAACAAAGAAATCAGAATGTAGTTAGTTCAACTTTTATATGACCACTGGGGAGTTTTGTTTTCATGTGTTTAAAATTTTCAGTGAAACAGATTTCAGACAGCTTGGTGTGGTGTTTTTGTTTGTTATGTGCAAATTTTGGTTCATACGTGCCAAGTTTTATTGAACTTATTGGGTATCTTTAAAATATTTAAATTGCATTCTTCATGAAAATCGGTCATTGTTGAAAACCGGCGTCCTTCAGATTTGTGGCTCGTCCTTTTCTGGCCCACGCTTGCCACCGTGGAGGCCCAGACGCACACTTTCACTCTTCCCAAGCTGCAGCAGCTGTGTCTGGCTTCTGACTGATGTTTGGCCCTCCCCAGGGACAGCAGCGGTTCCATCTGGAATCCTGAATCTGGAACAAGTGGCTGGAAGATTCTGGAAGGTTTTGTAACACACTCCTATGGGAAGGGTGCACAAATTAGGACCGGTGCCCAGCACCCAGTGGCAGATGTTTACCCGGCCACTTCCTGGGTTGTAGTTTGAGTTCTAAGTCTGAGCATCTTGGTTTCTGATGGTCAAGTCTAAGACTCTAGGCTTGTAGTTGATCCTCTCAGCTCCCAGAAAACCACCTAGTGAATTTCTTCTCTCCTTAACTGAGCCAGAATTAGTTTCTGTTCCTGGCAACCAAAGACTTGCCCTGGTATCCCAAATTCACATGAATCCTTTGAGGTTGAATTTTTTTTTTTTTTTTTTTTTTTTTTTTTTTTTTTTTGTCTTTTTGAGACAGGATCTCACTATGCAGTTCAGGCTAGCCTTGAGTTCACTTTTGTAGTCCAAGCTGGTCTTGAACTCGCACCGATCCTCCTGCCTCAGCCTCCCAAGTGCTGGGATTACAGGCGTGCGCCACCATGTCTGGCCTTCAAGGTTGAATTCTGAAGCCAAGATGCTTGTTTATCACAGTCAGACAAGACACCACAAACATAGCACAGTGGCCTCACTGGGAACACCAGAGCACACCTTACAACTCATCTGTATGGGGCTCATCCAGTACACAGTCTCGGACCACCCTTGCCCAATTTGCAGATCCAGCGAGACAAAAGCCAGATGACTTTGATTAGGAAGATTTTTCACGGTGTTTCTGCCATTCAGAATAATTACTAGAGGCAAAAGTTGATGAAGAAACCTCTAGGAAGAGTTGTAGCTGGGGCAGGGAAAGTAACCAGAAATAATAGAAAGACAGAAGGTTATTTATCAACTAGAGTGAGAGCCAAGTCAAAAATGTGTCATCCAAACATTTATTTTTGTTAGCCGCTTACTCCGGATGCTCTTGGATCAACGAGACAAAGCTCATAGCAGCCTGCACACACACATTAATTCCATCACATGCCACAGCAATGACTAACGTTCAGTGGGAGATTCCAGTGCCGCTATGCCGGTCTCCAAAAGGAGCCTCTCTGATCTCATTCCCATAGCCACCATATGTATTGTAAGCCAGCATCTCAGTTTTTTTGTGTTAGGGTTCATACCTGGCCCAAGTTCTTTAAAATCCCAGCTCTCTGGCTGGTGGAAAGCGGAGGGTTAAATGTTCAAGCCTCACTCAGGCAACTTAGCAACTTAGCGAGAGGCTGTCTCAAGACCAGAAAAAGAAAGACTTGGCCTGCAGCCCGCTGTGGAGGCCTGAGTTCAATTTCCAGGGCTGCAAAACTCCTCCAGACTGAGGCTTCCGGTTTTCCTATTGAAGTAATGACTTTATCATGGGAAGACTGAATAAGACATTTTAGGATTAGCTTAAGGAAAGCACTTGAACACCATGCCTGGCTCATACTACAGCACTAGGCGATTTTTCCTCCTTAGTCCGTTTTGCTTTGTATTGTTGGCGTATACTCATCTTTCTCTTTTTTTTTTTTTTTTGTCTTCTTTTTTTATTAGAACATGTTTGCAGTGCATAGTGGTCACATTTATAATGGGAGCTGGCACGGGCACACAACACCTCAATTCTCTTCATGTCCCACCCCACCGCCACCCCTCGCTGTTCCTTCCCACTGGCACAAGCTCTATTTCCACTTCTTTCTTTATTTTTTTTCTCCCCCTTTTCCTTTACCTCTTCCCCCTTCTTCCTCCCTCTTATTCATTTTCCCATTTGAGAAAGACCTCCCTACTTCCTGTTGTCTAGCTTTTGTTTTTCAGTGTCACTTTGGGTTCCTGATCTAACAGAAACTGCTTATTTCAATGAAACTGGAATCTCCATATTTATTTTAATCAGCACTGTGGTCTCAAAGTGCGTCCCTGAAGCTACAAAGCCTCGAGTTTAGCATTCTTGGTGGCAGAGTAGTCCTCCTTTGTGTATAAATATTTTATTTTCTTTATCTATTCATCTGTAATGGCACAGGGGCCAATTCCAAGATTTACCTATTATGCATTGTGCTGCTATAAACATGGTTATGAATGGATCACTGTAATGTGAATACAGGAAGCTATCTAATGGTAAATACGAGGGGAATATCAAGGTCAAACATCTTTATTAAATATAAATTACAAATACACATACAGTGTACACACTTACAGTACACTGAGGGATTAAAATTCACAGAGGGCAATTTAAAAATGTCTAAAGTGTTTACTTAGAGTAGGAACAATAATAACTTTTTTTTTTTTTTTTTTATGTCCAGCTCAGCCTGCCCTGGGGTGGGGCTGGTGCAGCATGTGGTGCCAGGGATTGAACTTTGGTCCCTGTGGTTGCCTAAACTTTCCTAAGTAGGTGCTTTAGAAGGCTGAACAATCTCACCAGCCCCAATAATTTTTTTTAAGGCTGAGAAATACAATAAAACTAAGGAAACTCAAATAATTTTAAAAGTTTGTTAAAATGATCAATCAACTATTCTGGCCTATAATTTTTAGTCTCTATTATTTAGCAGGTAAAATAGCAATAAAGAAATGGTATCAATTGCTAAGCTCTCTGCTCAGCCTTCCTAAGTCTGGGAAGAATCATTTTGAGTTAAGAGATGAAAATCATGTTTCTTTTCTGTTTTTCACAGTGAGAATAAAAAATAGCAGACAAAAAAACACTAGGCATGCATAGAAACTCAGCCATTAAAACCTACTGAGGTACAGAGAAACCTACAAAAAGGAGGCTCAGGTGCTGTGGGAACGGTAGAACTGCACTGGAAACGCTTACTGACGTGACAGGAAGGGGCGGGGTTTGCTGGGCCCTGGCTCCAGGAAGTTTTCAGGGTCCACCCAAATCTCCTCACTTCCATGGGCAGGAAGTGAAAGAAGGCCTAGCAGGAGCTTTGTAGTCAGGACCCGTTCAGCCTGGACTCCAGATTGCAATGTCTGGCGTGTGTGTGTGGGGGTGTCTCAGAGGGTCACGTGCAGAAATGACTCTCACTGCAGGAGCTGGATACTGTAAAGGGCACAGGGGTGGTAAAGACACTGTAGATGCTTGGCAGCTAAAACCAAGAGACCAAGCCAGTTCTGCCTCGCTGCTCATCATCACAAAGCCCCAAATTCTTGAAACTGGCCCAAGGATGTCTTTCTTCTCTGACATTTCTAAAGGACTAGTCAAAGGACGCTGTTGTCCTAGCTCATGTTGAAATGAGGCAAAAGACTGATAAATGCCATTGTTCCAAATTTGCTCCCAGGCAGAAAGGAGGCCCAGGGCACTAACCAGGCCAGACTGAGCTCCAGAGCCTGCCTGGGAGAGCAGGGAGCTAGAGATGGATTTGAGAGGCCCATGAGCTGTTTGTAGAAGGTGGACTCTCGCATGGCTGCATGGCTGCATGGCTGAGGGAGCAGCAAACTAGACAGATGCTCAAAGTCCCTCTCTTACCTCTGATTCAGCAAGTTTTATTATCTTACGTAAGTGCCCAAGGTACTTTCTCCTTGTAGCCTAGCCTTTGGAGAAGCTTGTAAAGCTTTTGTGGCGCACAAGGCAAAATTCCATTCCTGCACTAGGAGCGTTGAGTCATGACAATTTCCAGCGTGTCTTGCAAAGGCAAGGACGTTAAAGATCTACACTCCTACTTCTCACCCAAAGATCAAACTGAAGAGCTCATTTGAAGGCACACAATTTTAACAATAAAAATTTCTGCTCTTTATTGAAAGCTTAGCTAAATGCTGTCTTACATTTTTTTCTCATAAGAGCCTCTGAGATCATCCTGGGGTGATGAGTGCCCGTGTTTTCTCAGATCAAATAATTTGGCCCCAGGTCAGGCAGTCAGGAGGCCGAGTAGTTTGCAGCTGTTAGCTTCTTCTAGGGGCTCTCCACAACCCTTTCTATCCAAGAAACAGAAGAAGACACAAAGTTTACTTGAGGCATTAGAGCTCATGGTCCATAAATGTAGACAGTTAAAGATAGCAGGTGAGAACTTTGACCCTGAGATTTCCTCTGCATGTACTTCAGATGAAAGAGTTTATAGGACCAAGAAGCTGTATGATCCTACTTACCTATGAACCCCCCCCACAGTATCCTTTGGCTTAAGAATGCACCCCCTTAAGTGCCCCAGCTGCTTTTCAGGGTATCAGAAATGTCAATAGGCAGAACACTATGCTTGAAATGTACTGAAAAATGGTCTTGGGTTGCCTTTGGGTTTGTGATAGATAGAAGATTGTAGCATCATAAAAGAGCTTTCTCCTCATACCAAAGATGCTTTGATCCACCTGTCTCAAAAGTTCTGTCTACTCTTTTCACTTCCTGAGGAACTTCCTATGCTTCCTTCCCTACTTGTCTCCAAGATGGTTGCCCTTAAATACTTCCCTCCCAGAAGCCTCCTGCCGTCCCTCAACGAGAGGCCGAGTTTATTCCTTCAGTTCCCTCAGCACTGGCTGGGCCTTGCCTGACCAATAGGATGCAGCAGAAGTAACATTCTCTGGCTTTCAAATCCAGGTCAAAAAACGCTTGCTGCTTCCACACGAGTCCTTTGGAAGAGAGCTAAGATGCCATGAGTGTGACTACTCTGGATTCCTGCCCTATGAGACACCCTGCAGGAGAGAGGAGCCAAGACAAACCCAGGCACCGTGTGTGCAGATGGAGCCAGGCCCAAGGCAGGCCCTCCAGCCCCAGACACCAGCAGCACAGCAAAGCCAAGCGGCCTCATGGAGGGATCCCCGCGTGGATTTCTGATCCTTGAAATCATCAGGCAAAATGAATTTTTTTTTTTTAAAGTATTCAGTTTGGGAGTAATTTTTAATGGAATACGAACAAATTAAAACAAGATGCTTAGCCTAGCATAAAAAACAAAACCACTATATAGCCGGGTGTGGTGGCTCACGCCTGTAATCCCAGCACTCGGGAGGCTGAGGCAGGAGGATTGGTGTGAGTTCGAGACCAGCCTGGGCTACAAAAGTGAGCTCAAGGCCAGCCTGAACTGCATAGCAAGACCCTGTCTCAAAAAAACAAACAAACAAACAAACAAACAAAAAACACTATCTTCCCCTGCCTTCTACCGAGTCTCTTTCCTTTTGTTTATAACTAAGCTTCTTCAGCCACCCTCAGCAGAGCTCTGTATCCTACCTGGCACCCCCTCCTCCATCTCCTTCAGTCAACCTTCTGCTTCTGAAATTGCAAACAATCCCAACAGCCTTGTACTTGCTAAGACCCTTTTGACACAGCTTCCTGGGCCTGCCTGAGCTCCTGGCAGTTGTCACTTCCCTTTAACAACAAGTCTGTCCTCTGGGACTCTTCCTGCCCCTGATACTTCCGTCTCAGCCTCCTTCATTTGCTGGCATTTTTGAAGATCAGATTCCCTAGGACTCTGTCTTCCACTCTTTCCTCAGGCTACACTTTTTCCCTTATTGTAGCATATGTCCTCCAGATGATATTGTCTCTATTAAATCTACCAGAGAGACTTAGAGGGGAAGAGTTCAATTTAAATTTTAATATTTCATGAACAGGGATGCCTCAGCAGTGGAGAGGTAGAAGGAAACTAAGCATCCATTGATGAATGAACAGACAAATAAAATGTGGGATAGACAATGAAGTCCTACTTAGCCTCGAAGAAGGAAGGAAATTCTGTCACATGCTATAGCACAGATGAGTCTTGAGGTATTGTGGTAAGCAAAGCAGTTAAGGAAAAGAAAAATACTGTATGACTTCACTTACAGGAAGTATCTAAAGTAGGCAGATTTGTAGGAAAAACGGAATAGAGAATGGTAGTTATGAAGTAAAGGGGGGAAACAGCAGAGTTGTAATTTAATGGGTGTAGAGCTTCAGTTTAGCAAGATGAAAAGGTTCCGGAGATCTGCTTTACAACAATGTAACTATACTCAGCCCCATGGAACTATGCCTAAGGAAAGCTAAGAGGGGCTATTTTGTGACTTTTTAACTATAGTAAAAATGTAGAATAAAATATTATTCTATAAGATATTAATTGGTGGTAAATCAATAGTTTAAATTTGTGTTTATTTTTAAAATGTTCACGGCGCTGGGGAGATAGCTCAAGAGGCACAAGTGCCTGCCTAGCAAGTGCAAGGTCCTGAGTTCAATCCCCGGTTCCGCAAAAAATAAATAAATAAATAAATAAATAAAATAAAATCTCTTCTATTTAAAAAATAAAATAAAATGTTCATAAATATCCAGTTCTTCAAAAACAGAGATAAAATTCGATTCCATGGATGGATAGCCTAAATCTTGGCTGACCAAACATTTTATATAATTGCGGTATATTCTGTTTTGAAGAGGATCACATCTTTTTTTTTTTTTTTTTTTTTTTTTTTTTTTTTTTTTTTTTGTATGAATTCTGCACTTTGGTGAAGTTATGCTGCTAGCATCTATGGAAATTTGGTTCTGGATCCACCAGTCTTGATCCCTTGCAGATGTGCCTGGCTGGGTCAGGCTGCTGTGCTCAGCTTCTTCCTACTGCAACTGGGCACAGGCTAGGATGGTCAGCGTGCACGGGCAGGGGCGGAGTTCCGGCGGCTGGCAGCGCTGGGGCGCAAGCCGGAGGAGAGGTCCTGCCTGGGCGCAGGCTCGGAGTCCGCCAGTGTGGGCAGGTATGGGCTGGTTCCAGTGGCGGGCGCTGGGGAGCACATGCCGACAGAGAGCAGGGTCATGTCTTTATTTGCATAGTTCTTAGAATTCAAGGAATCAAGAGCCAGAGAGATGTGAAGATGATCTGATTTCTTTTGACTTTTTTTTTTTAACATATACATTGTCAGTTAAGTTGCTGTTTTCTACCCCTATTATTATATACTTATTGATGTAATTGTCATTTTGATTAGTTAAACCCAGCAAAGAAAAAAAAAAAAATCCAGTGTTAAAAAATTGATCTGGTTCTTTATTTTATTAGAGTCTGTCATAATTAGAGTGTAACATTAAATGACACAACTAACGAATCCTACTGATTTCGTTGCCTTCCTGATGCACCCAGGCTTTTCTTTTTTAAAGAATTTTTTATTTTATTTATTTATTTTTTTCTTGTTTCAGAGCCTTTGTTTATTCACTCATTTTTATGGCCGGCTCAGCCAGCCCCAAGGGCAGGTCTGGCGCAGCATGTGATGCCGGGGATCGAACCGCGGTCCCTGAAACCACCCAAGCTTTCCCAAGCAGGCGCTTTAGACCACTGAGCCATCCCGCCGGGCCCCCACTCAGGCTTTTCTCTTTTTCTGAATCACAGCATCTTCGCTGAGAGATGGGTAGTGGAAGAAGAGAAAGAAAAAGGACCCTGAAAACGATTAATAAGCCTGAACTACGATGGGCCAATGTCCGGTGCGTTTACAAGAAGGCTTCTCTCCAAGCTGTATTCCATTATCTTATGAAAGTATGGTAGTCACTGCTTCTTTGTGAAATCCATACGCCCAGCTGGCCTTCTCTTGGGCCATGCTGATGCGATCATTGTTTTGTGCTTTCACTTTTAAGAGCAGGAAAACACGAAACGAAGCATTTCTACAAGGCCAGTCGCCTTGCTGGGGATGTGCTTAAAAGATTAGCAGACGCTCAAAAGAACCAAAGCACTTCTTGCCAGACCACTTGGTGTTGATAACCTGGGATCTAGCTCATCAGCAGGGTAAAAGAACATGCAGTGCCTAGAGTGAAATGAAGCTAATATATTACACTAAGGGAAAAGTCTACGCCTGCAGCGGTGTACCGTAGGAAGCTGGGAAATTACACCAGAATGTTCTGACGCTGCTATTATGGATCCACCATTTTCAAAATAGGGTGGGTTAAATCAATTTAACATAGACACGATTTGTAACCAGAAAGGACTGATGATCTTATAATATTTGCAGCTGCCCACGATTCAGTGGATGGCCGTATTATTGGCTCTGGTCACGACCTGCAAGGCTGCTGTTCATCTCTATCCCTTTCTCATGTTGAACAGACTCGACCTCGTTCAACAGCACTGCTTTTCTCTACTGTGCGATCAAGAAGCTGAGCTTTTTTTTTTTTTTTTTTTTAACCACATGCTACCCAGTTGACTGTTGTAAGGTAGAAGACAGTGTACATAGATGTCTCCTTCCAATACTGAGACACGGACACCCCATTTTCTTTTTCTCCTTAAGGTTAAGGGTGAGTCACTGCACTCAGTTAAAGGAGACAGTTTCTCCACCAAATCAGCCACACTATGATTCTGAATCAGAACATTCCCAGACATGACACTCGCCAACGCCTATCCCTCTGAGCTGTGCCCTCTCGCCCCTAGCCAAGCCCTCACACAGCCTTACTTCCTGGAACTCTTTCCTGGGGCACACAAACCAGGTCAAAGTCCAGGAAGTGATGTCATAGATGACTGCCATTTCTCAGTTGCTTAGGAAAAAAAGATGGAAAAGATTTTGTAGTGGTTTGTCTCTTTTCATATGACTATAAACTAAAATGCAATTTAATGTGAATATTTTAAGATATGCAAGTGATAATACCTATGTTGAACACCTAATATTCTTCAAGTACTGCACCAAGTGTTATTACCCATTTCCTGATTTAACTGCTATATGAAAGAAAACTTTGCATAATGAGAAACTAAAAACAAAGAGTTTGAGGAGCTTGTTCAAATCCAAACAGCAGGTCTAGGACAGAGCCACAGCTCAAACGTAGGTTTGTCTGGTAACGAACTCCCTATTTTTAATTATACAGAATTGTTCTGTAGGATTCTATAGGAGTTAACTATATGGAGTTATTCTGTTACATACTTTCAAGGAAAAATATATTAAAAATCCAGAAATTTTACTTAAGAGTTTGGCCAGCATTTCATTTGACCAATACCAACAAAGACGGGTACTGACATGTGTTTGATTTTTAATTTTTTAAAAATTCAATCCTACTCATGTCATACAACCTTTGGTGATAGTAAATTTTATGTGTCAACTTGATTGGGTCATGATGCCCACATACATGGCTGAACATTGTTTGGAAAGTTTTTGGATGATTTCAGATGAGGTTAACATTTCAACTCATTTCAACATTCCAACTCAACGCAGATTTTCCTCCACAATATGGGTAAGCCTCACCTAATCACTGGAAGACCTGATTAGAAAAAAAGGACTGACTTCTTTCAAGCAGCCAGGGACTCTGCCATGGTTGACCCTTAGACATGAGCTGCAGATTTGAGATTTGTCACCCGTCATAGCTGCAGGAGCCAATTCTTCAGAATGTGTTTCGCTGGTTCTGTTTCTTAGAGAACCCTGAGTAATGCACTCACCTAGTCAACAAGTTTGAAAACACATCTGAAAAAAATATAGGGCCAATATGAGAAATATTCTTAGTACGGGGAATCCTCAAAAGCAGTGATTTGGATTTTATTAAAAGTAGAAAAAAAAAAAAAGTAGAAAAAATGAACCCCATCTAAGACAACTGCATTACACCTACAGGACCAAGCGTGTGCATTTTTGTTAAGGACCATAATGCAGTTAATGTGTAACTGCACCAAATGTGGTGTGTATACACTGTGGTGTACTGCTAAGCTACAAAGGAGGATGAATTGAAATCATTTTTAGGAAGATGAATGTATTTTGAGTCCATAATGGTAAGTAAAATAAGTTAGACACAAACCTTTCCTCTTGGGCCGGCAAGATGGCTCAGAGGTCTAAAGCACCTGCTGAGGAAAGTTTAGGCAACTGCAGGGACTGTGGCTCCATCCCCAGCACCACATGCTGCACCAGCCCCACCCCCAGGGCAGGCTGAGCTGGCCATAACACAAATAAATAAATGAGGTTTAAAAAAAATTAAATTAAATTACATTTTTAAAAAGTTTCCCCTTACATGAGGAACTCAAGGTATAAGTAATTTAAAGGGCAAAATTAAACAAAGATAATAAAAAAATACCCATGGAGACAGACTTTGCAGATGGGAGGGGATCTGTGCAATGGACAGAAATGGGACAAACAGAAGGGAAATTAAAAAGGGTCAGTATACAGTATGGATATGTACCAATATCTTGCCATTAAAAAGTTCATCATGTATTGTAAACATACACTAACAATTTCTTTGAAAGTATAGCTGCAGCTTGTAGAATTACTGTGTATTAGTCAGGACAGTCAAAGTTTTGCTATAGAGATAAACATCCCAGAAATTTCAGTGCTCATGCAATGTGGCCAAGGCTGGCTGGAGGAAGATTAGTTAAGCTCCTAATAAGGAAGAGAAGATATTCACTGTAAGTCATCAGGGGGAGTTTGAAAGGTGTTTAAGAAGATGAGGGAAATCAGCAGTCATGGTAGAAAACTAAAGAGAGTATATAGCACTCAGCTGGAACTGGAGCCCTTAGGTGGCAGAGCCCAGCTAGCGCACAGAGACCAAAGGCAGGCCAGATGATGATGGATACCCCAACACCACCCTCGTTTGCCTTCGGATATCTGGCCACCGCTTCTAATTAGTGGGCCATCAACCAGAAGTCAGAGGACTAGAGAACCTATTGGAACAGTCCCTCCAAGGCAGCCTGCAAAGCCCAAAGAATCAAAGGAAAACGAACCCTGTAGGGGAACCTGTTCCACCTCCGAGACACTCTGGAGCCCAGGCTAACCACCACTTGGAGCAGAGCTTGTCAGCACGGCAGAGGAGAGATAATGGAGGAAAGCACTACTTACTTTTCAAAGTTTTGCCCAGAAGTAGCATGGCCACTTATGCTATAGTTCATTGACCTCAAACCTAGCTGTACAGCATGGGGAACACAAGCCTTCTCCAGGGAGGGCAAGGCAGCCTTGCTGGTAGCGAACGGCCTAGCACGTGAGGCAGACAGAGTGGCTGGGAGCCATGGGAGAGGGTGCTTTATTTTTTTCCTCATATACATTGTTTTCTTTCTTTTTTTTTTTTTTTTTGTCTTTTTGAGACAGGGTCTCAATATGCAGTTCAGGCTGGCCTTGAGCTCACTTTTGTAGCCCAGGCTGGTCTCGACCTTGCACCCATCCTCCTGCCTCAGCCTCCCAAGTGCTGAGATTATAGGCATGCGCCACCACGCCCGACTTTTTTTTGCTTTTGAATTTTGCAGCCTATGAACATATATCTCCTCAAAATAATAAGTAACAATGTAGTTAGAATGACGCTAGGTGTGGTAGTATTTGCCTGACATCCCAGCCCTTGGGAGGATCCCGAGTCTAAGCCTAGACTTAGAATTCATAACCAGACTTGGTCTCAAAAATCATAAGCAAAGCCGGGCATGGTGGCTCACACCTGTAATCCCAGCACTCGGGAGGCTGAGGCAGGAGGATTGGTGCAAGTTTGAGACCAGCCTGGGCTACAAAAGTGAGCTCAAGGCCAGCCTCAAGTGCATAGCGAGACCCTGTCTCAAA
>PVJA010029076.1:0-27022 GCA_004027025.1 Myocastor coypus | reverse complement strand
TTAAAAAAAAAAAAAAAAAGGGTTTGGCTGGGTATGGTGGTGCATGCCTATAACCCCAGTACTTGGGAGGCTGAAGCAGGAGGATCAATGTGCGTCTGAGATTTGCCTGGGCTACAAAAAGTGAGCTCAAGGCCAGCCTGAACTGCATAGGGAGAACCCAGTCTCAAAAAGACAAAACAAGCAAACAAAAAAACTGTTTAATATACAAAGTTCAGTTACAACACTCTTGCTGCCTGTGAGGACAAAGTTTTTAACAGCACAAATCAAGGCAGCCAGAGAGGATTGACATCGCTGATATGACATGCCCTGGGGAAAGTCATGTCTAGTTGGGAGATAACAGGAAAGTGAATGATGCTGAGAACAGACCTGTCAGACCTGTTGCTCTTCAGCATCCTGCTCCTATGCATTTTTAAAACTGATTGTGGTTTGTTTGTTTTTGAGATAGGGTCTCACTATGTAATCTAAGTTGGCCTCAAATTCATAATGATCTTCCTGCCTTAGCCTCCAAGTACTGGAATTACAGGCATGCACCATCACACCTGGCTTGGTATGTATTTTAGCCACAGATTTTTCCAGCAACTGCTGGGTTGAAAAGAGCTAAGAATCCTGGGCAAACAGGAATGGCCCCTGAGTCTGCCTTTTAACATTACTCCTTGCTTGGGACCCTAAAAAGCTGCAGAGGACCCACCCAGGTCTTGGTAAGGGAAGGAACACAGTTGACTGAGTCCTGCCACATGCTATCACTGCCCCAGGTATCTTTGGGCACCAGCAAAGTCCAGTGCTCCTCTAGGGAGCACCGTGCAGCAGTGGCTTCCAAGCAGAATTTGCTGCATGTGTAGAGACAAAAAATACTTGACTCAAAGAAGTAGAAATCACAATGCCGTCTTTTAGCAGTTCTATGAAGTAGAAGAATTATGTTACTTTTAAACTGAAGCTGGGAGAGTCTGAAACTTGTTTTTGTCAAGTTTGAGGAAAGCCATATCCAGTTGGGAGATAACAGGAAAAGGAATCAATTTGACTAGGTTGGGTATGACAGCTCCCAAGGCCCTTCATTGCAGCACAGTGGATACTATGACTTCAGACTGCTCGCTCTATCACTGCTATGGTTTGGATTGGAAGGTCCCCCTAAACTTCATGTGTGTGTGTGTGTGTGTGTGTGTGTGTGTGTGTGTGAGAGAGAGAGAGAGAGAGAGAGAGACAGAGACAGAGAGAAAGAGACCGAGACAAAAACAGAGACAGAGAGAGCACATACACATGCATGTGTAAGGTGATTGGATTATGGGGCTTATAGCTGGCTTGTAGAGAAGACAGGGTCTGGTCCAAGAGGTGGGTCTCCAGGGGGTGTGACCTGGAAGGGTTTATCTTCTTTCCCAGCTCCTACCTCTTCTCTCTGCTTCCTGGCCCCCATGCCAAGTCCACCTTTTTTTCCCCCCCTTTTCTTTTTGGTTGCTTTTTTGTTGGAGTTTTTGTTGTTGTTGTCTTTTGTTTCATTTTTTTTTTTAAGACAAGGCCTTTCTACACAGTTAAGGCTGGCCTTGAACTCATGGCACTCCTCCTGCCTCAGCTTCCCAAGTGCTAGGATAACTATACCCAGAAAGAATACCTTTTTTCTGCCAAGGCTTTTCACCATGCCATCTTAAAACTAGCCAACTAGGGCTGAACCCGCAGGTATTTTGCTCTAACAAAAAAAGTAACTGAAAGCCGGGCATGGTGGCGCATGCCTGTAATCCCAGCACTTGGGAGGCTGAGGCAGGAGGATCAGTGCGAGTTCGAGACCAGCCTCGGCTACAAAAGTGAGCTCAAGGCCAACCACAACTGTATAGAGAAACCCTGTCTCAAAAAAGGCAAAAAAAAAAACCAGTAACTGAGACATTGCTGTTACATGATGTGAGGTGAAGTTATCTGAGACCAAATATCAATGCATCAAACACTGCAGTCTGAGGCTTGGTAGCCAGAAAAGGTAAATCCACACTCCAAATATGAATCAGTCCTAGTCAAGATGAACTGCTTCTCCTTTGAGGCTGAAAGGTCTGATATCATTAACTTGCCATAGGCAGCTGCAGGGCTCCTCCAAGGTTGTTGCCATGCTCAGACTAACTGCAAGTTTGGACATTCAGTAGTGGCAGCAGCTGGTAATCTTAGGTACATGCAGAAGCTGACCCTTCAAGACTGCTTTTCCAATGCTGACCTCCTGAGATGCTAGGTCCCCTGGGATGGGTAGGACTTCTTTCAGGATGGATGCTTTCTGGTAGACACCAACACCATCACAGGATGTCAAGATTTTCACATGTCATGTCCATCTTCATCTGTTTCCTGTTGCCATAACAGAATACAGCAGACTGAGTGGTTTATAAAGAAGAGGAATTTAGCCGGGCGTGGTGGCAAACACCTGTAATCCCCGCACTCGGGAGGCTGAGGCGGGAGGATCGGTGAGAGTTCGAGACCAGCCTGGGCTACAAAAGTGAGCTCAAGACCAGCCTGAACTGTACAGTGAGACCCTGTCTCAAACAGACAAAAAAAAAAAAAAAAAAGAGGAATTTATTTGGATCATGATTCTTTCTTTTGTGTTTGACATCAGGAATTGAACTCAAGCAAGATTTTTTGTCTGGCAGGCATATGCTGTGCTGCTGTATTATGTCCCCAGCCCTAGACTCACAGTTCTGAAGTCCAAGGTCATGACGCTGGCACCTAGCATGCTGCATCACAACATGGAAGAGAGCAGAAGGATGAAAGTCAGCCAGGAAGATCAAGTGGGTGGGTGGGACAGGTTTGGCCAACTGCAGAACAACCCACCTTCAGGGTAACAAATGTATCCCAGACACAAAGCTAATTCATTTGGAAGTCATGCCTTCAGGGCCCAATCACTTCCCACCAGGCCTACCTTGCAACAGTGCCCAACTGGAGGCCAGGCATTGGGCACATTGACCTGGACTACATTAACCCATTCCAGCATAGTAACTCAGATGAAACCAGGGCCCACTTCCATGGGTCTATGTACATCACCCAGACTTCCTGACCCAGATCTCCCTATATTTATCCTTCCTCTGCCTATATATCTGTGTTCAACCTTGGGCCATTTCTCTCATCTCATCCAAAATCTATAATGGGGGCACTACCCTCACTTGGAATGAGGCTGTAGAGTTACAGTTCTGTTCTTAGCTTGCACCCCACCCCCTGCCACCAGAGAGACACCCATCTGTCAGGCAAGCATGGCCCTCTTCCTCTTGCTGTTGGCTTCCTGGTACAGTCATATGTGTGTGCTGAAGGGCTCAGTATGACATTAATGTGTGGGCCAGAGTACCATGGTGTCCTGTGTGGCTTCCTTGTGCCTGATCCCAGTGGACAGTCCTGCTGTAGATTGCTGTTCAGCCTGGCTGACCTTAGTGCTTAGTAGGTCTGATGGATCTAAGCTTCTGATGGGTAGGTGTGGCTGTAGGGCCACGTATGTTCCCCCAGACAGATTCCAGCTCCATGAGGACCACCCAGGAGTTGTTCAAAGGACAGTGACTTTCTTCTGCAGACACAGTGGTCTTGTTACACAACACTACCATCTTGATGACCGTGTCATGAGCTTGCCACAAACATATCACATCTTTCCTACCACAGGTCAGAGGGCTCTGAGGAAGGCTTGCTACGGAGCTCTTGTCTGTGTGGGATATGCTTGAAGCTGGCAGCCTTCCTGACCCTCAGAACATAGGATAGAGCAGCAAGCTATCCCTTGGTATTCACAGAGACTGGCTCAAGCCCTCTGCTCATACCTAAATCTTCAAATGCTCATTCTGTTATAAAAATGGGGCCTTATTTACGTAGAGCCTATGAATATCTTTCCACATGCCTGAAATCATTTCTGGATGATTACAATACCTAATACAATATAAATACCATGGAAATAGCATTGCTTGGGGCATACAAAAAAAAAGTCTACAGACAGATTCAATATAGATGCAAATTAAAAAAAAAACCACACAGCACTTTATGATCAGTACAGTGATGAATGGTAGGTCTTCGAGGGGCGGGAGTAGGTGCCGACAGCAGGGAGGTGGCCCCTACTTGCCAGCAATTAGTGAGTTCCACAGCATCATGACAACTGAGTCCTGGTGCAGGAATATCTTGGAGATGTAGTGGTCCTTGTTGACTGGCTTGGACTTCTTCTTGCCCTTGCCACTCTTGGGGACCTCAGTCCACATCTCTTTCACGTTCTCCAACACCATTTTGCAGTGCCTGTCAAAGGCCTTCACCAGATCTAGGGGTTTCTTGTTGTTGCAACAGTTGATAAGCATCTAGGTGTTGTTCTTGACTGACTGGGTCAGCACAAAGAGTGGGTCCGTGTTAAATTCCTCCTCCTCCCACTTCTACAGCTCCTCTGGGGTCATCCCACTCTTGGGCTTGTTGAGGAGGCTCATGGTGCTAATTACAACCTCTGGGTTAGGCTCATCTCCCCTGCATTGCTTCAGTCTCCCCCCAAAATTTCTTTTTGATATTTGGTTCACTGAATCTGAGAATGTGGAATGCACAAATTTGAAGAGTTGACTATATTCTCAAGAACAAAATATGCTGACTGCACAATGCACAGGGTCTATTCTGTGTCAGTGTTATGCTTGTCTCTGAAGGAGGAGCCAGCTATAATCACTTATCCTTTACTCTAAATGACCCTGAGCGTTCAGACCCTGAAACTTCTATGGATTTCACTGATGGGAATTCTTGCGAGGTCTCTCCTCCTCTCAGAAGCCACATCTTGTCCACCCAGGCCTCCAGGCCACAGAGAGGCTGGGCCAGTGTGCTGTTTTGTAGAATGTCTAGTGGGTTCAGGCCCCTGGCACTATTGTGCAATAGAGAGCAGGAGGGTGAACAAAGGCTACCTGAGGCGAGATAGTAATGTAAATTACTGTCTGCCTCCCATCAAAGGGAATTGCTTCTGGCTGAATACCACAGACCTGAAGCCACATCAATCTAGTCTAAGAAAGATATTTATCTTACTGTATCCAACATAGCAGCTGCAATGGGGCTTCTCTTGGGTTGACTTTCCAGGGGTCCATCTGCTTCCTGCAACGAACTCAGGTTAGAGATTTAAAAGGGGAGCAAGTTGGGTACGATGGTGCACACCTGTAATTTCAACACTCAGGAGGCTGAAGTGGGAAGATCATTGTGAGTTTGAGACAAAGTGAGCTCAAGGCCAGCTTAAACTGCATAGCGAGATCCTGTCTTTTTTTTTTTTTTTTTTCCCCTTCAGAACTGGGGTTTGAATTCAGGTCCTTCCATTTGCCAGGCAAGCACTTATTCTACTGAGCTATCTCCTCAGCCAAGACCTTGTCTTGAAAAGTCAAAAAAAAAAAAAAAAAAAAGAAACAAAAGAAAGAAAAAAAAAGGGGGAGCAGATGGTGACCACCCCCTGGATCATTTAGGGTTTAGTAATCTACATAGGAAGGATTCTTAGCTTCAGTTTTCACGTGACAAAACTGTTTAAAGAGTTACAAAAATAAGGGACAGCAACATAGCTCAGCAGACTTAAGTGTCTGTTTATTTTATTTATTTATTTATTTATTTATTTATTTATTTATTTATTTATTTATTTATTTATGGAAGGAAAGGTTTATTTAGTTCACAGTTACTGGAGGTTTCAGTCCATACTCGGCTGGCTCCAAGGCTGAGTGGCACATGCCAGAGAACAGCATTCATGGCGGCAGAACAGCAACAATGTGGTGACAGAGGCAACTGACCAACTAGGGAGCAGAGAACAACAGCTCTAGTCTATCTCTATCTCTATCTCCTTATATTACATTCAGGCTCTCTGCCTCAGCCTATCTGCCTTTAAGTGTCTATTTAGACAAGTGCAGTCTGAACCTGTGACTGAGTTTGAACATGGTGATGCACCCCAATAATCCCAGCACTGGGAGGCTTGAAAACAAACAGGAGGATCACTACAAGTTCGAGCTGAGTTGTGAGACCCTGTACCAAATACATTTTTTTAAAAAGGAATTACAAAAATATTAATTGTAATTCTTTCTGCTTTGTCCAAACTGAGTCATGAGCTTCTGCCCTCAACCACTAAGCTACTTAGCCAGTAATCATAGTTTCAGGGTTAATTCAGGAAAGTGAAAAACAAGATCTGTCTGAACTGCTACATGCTCACATGCACCTATCATACTTGTAGGTTTTCCTAACAAGTCTAATTCTGGAATCAAAAGGAGTCAATTTTGCTTTTTTTTTTTTTTTTTTTTTTTTGCCTGGTAATCAAACCTAGGCTCTAAAGCATGCTTAGCACATGCTGTACACTAACTTTTCTTTTTCTTTTGTGGTGTGGGAGACTGAACTCAGGACCTTATGCTTGTCAGGCAGGCACTTATGTAGCAGAGTTATATCCCCTATACCTAAATCTTCAAATGTTCAATCTGTTGCAAAAATGGGGCCATATTCACATAGAGCCTATGAATATCTTCTCACAAACTTGAAATCATTTCTGGATGATTATAATACCTAATACAATATAAATGCTGTAGAAGTAGCTGTTACACTGCTATTACCCCCACCTAATTTCTTTAAAAGTGGGAATCAGTGCCCACCTGGTATGGTGGTGCACATCTATAATCCCAGCACTTGGGAGGTTGAGGCAGGAGAACTTCTGCTAGTTTTTGAGCTGCCTAGGCTACATAATGAGACCTTGATTTTTTTCCCCCTGTGATGCTACTGGGCCTGCAGGTCTTTGTAGAGCTGTGGACTCAGGTCTATATTACACAGGATAGGTTTTGTTAAGGTTGTCAAAAATTAGGCCTACTTTAAGTGAAGTTTAGAAGATGACAAGAGGGTAAAACTGATTACTATGCTAGGAAACACTTGGTAATACAGGACAAAAATAAGTACAACATACCTAAGTACAGGATGATAGTTCATGTAACTAACAGAGATATTTGCCAGATTTCTTATGCCCATATTGAAGGGGATATGATAGTATGTGCAATATGCCCATGAACTACCAAAATACAGTGTGAAAGTTGGCCTAACAAATTATGCCACAGTGTACTGTACTGGCCTGCTGCCGTCCCGCAGGCTTCTCAACATGTTTGTCATGGATAAGATCTATGAAGGCCAGGTGGAGGTGACTAGAGATGAATACAATGTGGAAAGCATTGATGGCAAACCTGGCGCCTTCACCTGCTATTCAGGTCTTGCCAGAACTAAAATTGGCAATAAAGTTTTTGGAGCCCTAAAGGGTGCTGTGGATGGAGGCTTGTCTATCCCTCACAGTATCAAATAATTCCCTGGTTATGATTCTGAAAGCAAGGAGTTCAATGCAAAAGTACATCAGAAGCACATCATGGGTCAGAATGTTGCAGATTATGTGCGTTAATGGAAGAAGATGAAGATGCTTTACAAGAGACAGTTCTCTTTGTACATAAAGAACAGCATAATTCCAGATATGGAGGAGATGCATAAGAAAGCTCATGCTGCTATAAGAGAGAATGTAGTCTATGAAAAGAAGCCAAAGAGAAAAAAAAAGAAAATGAAGAGGTGGAACTGTCCCAAAATGTCCTTGCCCAGAAGATTGGGCTGCTCAAAAGAAGGCAAGGCTTCCTTAGAGTTCAGGAACAGGTTGCTGAAAGTTAAACCAAATTTCTATGAAGATTTTTCAGATAAAGACCAATAAACTTATTCATCAAGAAAATAATAATAATAATAATAATAAGACCCTGTCTTAAAAGAAAGGAAAATGAGGGTAGTCAAGCTCAATAGAGAAAATGTTAGCTTTCATTCCTGCCAGCTTTTAGACAAGCTTTGTTTCCTCAGCTCTATGCCAGGACGTTTCCTCATTTGATTTTTTCCAGTATTGTAATGGAAAAATAAAAAAAGGAAAAAGTTGCCACCCAAAATTAAACATTCCCTTCCATACAGAACAATGCTGTGTAAGGCTATGGAAACAGTAGCACCAGAGACAAATCTGGTATAAGTGACTCAACAGGCCAAGGAGCAGGCAAGCCTTCTGTCCTGAGGGTCTCAGTGTCCTTACATAAACCATGGATAACAACATCTATCCAGAGGTTGTTACATCTCGCTTATCTGCGAGTCTCCAAAATACCTTGAACAAAGTATCAGCTAGTGAATCTATGCAGAATGAACCAATGAATGACTGAACAATTAGATGAGACAACCCAGATGACGCACTGCACATGGCAAACATAGGTTCTAAGGTGCCAACTCAACAACATACATTATAAAGCTTGGTAAGCATGCACAGTTTCTGACCCAACAATTGCATTTCTGGAATTGGAAACTTAATCCTAGTAATTTTAATAATTGACAATAAATTGGTAATTATGATAATCTAGTTACCCAGGTAACTAGTAATTAAGGACACACCAACAATTTCACTATAAGAATGCTCTTGGTAGCTGGGTGTGGTGGCTTATAACTAACCCCAACACTGCCGAAGCTGAAGCAGGAGGATCTCTGTGAGTTCAAGGCTAGCCTCAGCTACACAGTGAGACCCTGTCTCAAAAAATCAGCAAACAAAAAATCACACTTGGAAAAATACCCATCTTATGGATAAGAATTTTTATTGATGATATACAAGAAGACTTTACAAAGAGGGAAGGAAAGAGGAAGGGAGGGAGGGAGGGAGGGAGGGAGGGAGGGGAGGGAGGGAAGGGGGGAGGGAGGGGGGGCTGTAGCAATACAAAAATGATACAGCACCAGGATGAATGTGTGAATGAGAGCCCAAATGTACACAGCATGGAAGAACTCACCTTAACACACTGCATGCACTATGTGGAGGAGCTGAGTGCTGAGGATAGAAGCCCTTGAGCTGCGATCCTCCTGCCTCAGCCTCTTGAGTGTTACAATTACAGGCATGTGTCACCATGCTTGCACCCTGAATCTCCAGGGATCCTCAACCTTTCTAATGCTGTGACCCCGCAATACAGTTCCTCATGTTGCGGTGACCCCAAACCAAAAAATAATTTTGGTAGCTACTTCAAATTACTAATTCCAATAAATAACATTTCACCATGACATAGCATGGGTTTAAATATGTATTTTCCAATGGTTTTAGGTGACCCCTGTGTTTTGGTCGTTCGACCCCCACTGGGGTCACGACCCACAGGTTGAGAACCGCTAAATTTGAGCTTTTCTTTTCTTTTTTATGTAATTAATACAGGGTTTCACTACGCAGCTTGGGCTCGTTAACAGTCTTCATTTTCAGCCTCCCCAGCGCTGGGATTACAGGCGTGGGCCACCACAACAGGGTCTCTCTGGCAGGTTCAGCGCTCCCAGGGGCAGGGCCAGCACAGCATGTAGTGCCCAGGATCCAACTGTGATTCCTGCACTTGTCTAAGCAGGCGCTTAGTCCTCTGTGCTATCTCGCCGGACTTTAAAAAAAAAAAAAAAAGTGATTCGCTGTTTTAGACTGAGCTTGAACTGACTATGTAGCTCAGACTGGCCTTGAATTTACATTGACCCTTCCTCTTCTTTTTTTTTTTTTTTTTTTTTTTTTTTTTTTTTTTTTTTTTTTTTTTTTTTTTTTTTTTTTTTTTTTTCTTCTTTTTGAGACAGGGTCTCGCTATGCAGTTGAGGCTGGTCCTGCGCTCACTTTTGTAGCCCAGGCTGGTCTCGAACTCGCACTGATCCTCCTGCCTCAGCCTCCCAAGTGCTGGGGATTACAGGCATGAGCCACCACGCCCGGCTTACATTGACCCTTCTGCCTCAGCCGCCTGCGTGCTGGCATGACAGGTTTGTGCCACCACGCTTAGCTCCTGTACCTTTTTTTTAAGCTCCTGAATCTTTATTTTATTTATTTATTTTTTGCAGGACCGAGTTCAAACTCATGACCTGGCACTTGCCCAGCAGGCACTTGTGCCACGGAGCTATCTCCCCAGCCCCTAGCTCCTGAATCTTGAAAGCTTTCTTTTTGCAATCTGATGATGGAGGCACAGTCCTTGCCATCCCTCACTTCCTGGTTCCCAGAGCCTCCTTTAGGGCCTAAGGGCGTCCCTATCCGACTTGGAGAGGGAGGGCAGCTCGAGATGAGAAGAGAGTTCGTGCTCCTCATGGAAGGGTTGGGAAGCCGCAAATGTCCGAAGCCAGTTGGCACTGGGCAGGGCCAAGAGCTACCAGTGAGGGCTCTGCCAGCGTCCTCCTCAGTGTTTTCTCCGTTGCTAGGAAACCTCACTTCGCTGCAGTTCATTGGTTAGCGCCCCCTCTCGCGTCCATGCTGGATAATAGCACTACAGTGTTCCTCGAGCCTCCTTCCCCTCCGCTGATCTGCTTGCTTGCTTTCCTTTTCTTTTTCCCTTTCTCCTCCCTTCTTTCTCTTTTTTTGTTTCCCTTGGCCTGTCTCTCTTCCTCTCTCTTGCCTCTCCCCACCCCCAACTTCTGGAGATTGAACCCTGTCGTCACAGTAAGCTGCATTCCCACCCCTATTTTACTTTTTTATTTTGAGACTGTCTTGCCAAGTCACCGAGTTGCTAAAGTTGGGCTTAAGTTTGCAATCCCACCTCAGTTTCCCAGAGTTCTGAGATTACAGGGGTGTGCCACCACACCCAATTTAATCACATTCTTTTCTGTATCTGTACGTATTTCCCTTATTGCTTTCCTTTATCCTTTTGCTATTTGTAGGAATACACAAGACAGCTTTCATTTTGTCTGTTGAGACCTTTATGTAAATAAAGCCATATGGATGCACTCGATGTCATGTTTGTGAGGTTCATGCAGGCAGGCTGTTATTATATTTTCATTGCCATACAGTATTTCTGTCTCATCTTACACTGTAGCAAGCCCAGTATCCTGTGGCCCAGTACCCTTGGTTGGACATCTGGGCTGTTTCCAGGACACGTGGCTGCTCTTTTAAACAGTGCTACTGTGAATAGTCTTTTTTTTTTTTTTAGTTAAATTTATTTGTTATAGCCGGGCGTGGTGGCGCACGCCTGTTATCCCAGCACTTGGGAGGCTGAGGCAGGAGGATTGGTGTGAGTTCGAGACCAGCCTGGGCTACAAAACTGAGCTCAAGGCCAGCCTGAACTGCATAGCGAGACCCTGTCTCAAAAAGACAAAAAAAAAAAAAGAAAAAGAAAAAAAAATAATTTTATTTGTTATTTCTTTTATATTTTATATTATATTTTTATATTTTATTTTATATGGCTGGCTCAGCCTGCCCTGGGAGTGGGGCCAGCACAACATGTGGTGCTGGGGATCGAACTGCAGTCCCTGCAGTTGCCTGAGCTTGCCTAAGCAGGTGTTTTAGACTGCTGAGCCATCTCACCGGCCCAACTGTGAATATTCTTGACGTTGCCTATATTGTGCTGCAAAATATGCATGTGTTTCCAGACTATATACCTAAGAATGAAAATGCTAGGCTGAGGAAAATGTGTGCTTTTCTTTCTCTTTCTTTCTCTTTCTCACTTTTTTTTCTTTCTTTTTTTTTTTCTTGTTTCTTTCTTCTCTTTCAGCTATTCAATTTTTATTGCATATGCTTCAAATGAGGTTTAGTCCAGAAGTCCACATTATCATAAGACTCCTCAGATTCTTCTCTATGTCCTCAAAGGGGGCAATGGCAGTGGACAGGGCAGGTCCACCAGTCCCTGGTGGAGGCATTGACCAAGGCCTCTGCAAAAAAAAAACAACTGGTCATAAAGGTTCAACTTTGATACCACCTTCTGTCACAAGGCCACTTGTGAAATTTCACTCTCCACAAGGACACCTTGCAATTGCATAGGGTGAAGGTGTGTAGTGGATACAGTGAGCACAGAGATAGGACAGAGTACGAACTGTGGCCACTGTGCTGGTCACCAGATAAAATGAGGGCCTCGCCCCAGTATGGCCTGAGCTCTTGGAAAAACCAAGCACCCTAGTGGTAGCTGAGGAAAGACAATGTATTTCTGACTTTAATAGAGAATGCCAAACAACTTTCCAAAGTGGTTCAATTGCCAGGCATGGAGGTGCATGCTTGTCATCCCAGATCTCAGGAGGCTGAAGCAGGACTGCTACTGTGCTGCTACTTGAGACCAGGCTGAGCTACATAATGAGTTCACTGTTAGCCTGAAATACAGTAACACTCTGTCTCAAAACAAAACTAAAGGCAAAAAAGTTGCCACCATGATTTCTAATAAGGACCTCTCCTGACTTGGCGATTACCTCCTTTCACCTGGGCCTTCCATGGTAGAAGAGGGCTTTGATGTTGCCCCCATCATATACAGGGAGTTGGATCCTGTCACCACCACCTCATGCACTGTGACATCTCTCAGACCCTGCCTCCAGGTACAGCCACAGTGGAGTGAAGGGCTTCATCATGGGTCTTGGACACAACTCCAAGTACAGCAACCTGCTGCTCTGCAACTTAGGAACTGGGTGCCACTGGTCTCACTGCAGACTCACAGCTCTGGTTCCCTTCTTGTAGACCACAGTCTCTAGGACTTGTAACAACGGTGGTCTTGTGGCTTCTCTCCTTTTTCAGTTAGGAGGCAGACACAGTTCCTACCACTCCTCCAGGCTGCCGTGATGGGCTTCAGGGCCAAAGCACAGCAGGGATACTGCAGGTGGAATCCAGGCTGGAGGTAGTGAGACAGCAGGAGGTGAGGTTGCAGAGAATGGGAGCCTGCATCAGAGCCTGAGGAGGGCATCACACTGGAGCCTTGGGACCCTACATCAGAGCCTCAGGAGGGCATCCCAGGGGAGCCTTGGAATAGTCCCCATAATTTGGTAGTTTGAAGTGTGTGCTTTTTGTATGTATATATGTGTTATTATTATTACTATTAGCATTATTTTGTACTTTACAGAAGGGTCTACAGGGTGTTCAGGGTCTCATTACTAGATCAGATTTGTAGTGATCTGCCTGTTCACAGCCTCCCTAGAGCTGGGATTTCAAGCGCCTGCCACACCCAGTCTCAATTGCTGTCTCAGCAAGCCCCAGGGGCAGGGGTGGCACAACAGTTTATATATTATTATTAAGTTTTGGGAGTTTGGAGGTTGAACATAGGGCCTACACACTGAGCTACATTCCAAACCTTTTTAAAAGTTGTTCTATTCTGAGACTAGTCTCCCTAAGTTTCTAAGTAGCCCAAGCTGGCCTTGAACTTCTGGCCCTCCTGCTTTGGCCTCGGGTATGCATAATCATGGTTGGTTAATATACTCTTCATGACTTTCACCACTACAATATTTTTGTGCTTACTGCAGGAAGATGCTTATGCTGCTGAGCTATCTCCTCAGCCCAAAAGTGGTCAGATTTTAAGCAGTTCCCCTTACCTGTAACAGCTGCACCATCTTTTCCATCAGTCATTAAAGCTCTGCCTGCTCTGATGTCTGAGGCCACAGAGATGGTTTCCCTAGGATTGAGCAGCCCCCAGAGCCAGATTATTGGCCCTAGAGACAGGAAGTGCCAGTGTGTGGCAGAACACACACACACACACACACACACACACACACACACACACACACACGAGGCCACTGCCTCTGGAGCTTTTCTGCTATCTTCATGACACACAACACACAGATAACCAAGCACTGAGCTCTGAGACTGAGCACAGCACTTCCCCACTGACCCTCCCAACCACTGCTCCTGTGGGTCCAGCACTGCAGACAGGGGAGACAGATCTTTTCTCCATACCCCTTTCCCAGTCTCCCTGTGTGTGTGGGGGGGGGGCTCTAATTTTAGACACCCCAGACAGGGCCTCCAGGGATTTGCTGGAGTCTGAGATGTAATCAGAGCCCTCACTAGCTTGACCTCAAGCTCCAGTGGGAGTTGCTGGGGGTGGGCAGCCAGGGTCAGCTGGGGTTGGCCCTGGACCTGCCAGGCAGCATCAGAGTCCCTCCTTGGATACCCAGGTGACTGGAGGCTGAACTGGAGCTGCTCTGTATCCCTGTAACACAGCTAGGCTGCCCCAAACTGAAAAGTGGATGGGCGAGATGGGTCCCTATTCTTCCTGTTCCTGGGGTGTGCTGGCTGCCCCTGCCTCCAGCCACCAGGAAGCCAGTGAGTGCAGAAAGCAGCAGCCCACATGCAGGCCTGTTCAACCTCCTTCCTTTTTAAGGCTGAATAATACTCTGGTATGTGTGTATATGTCATGATGTGTTGATCCACACGTGTTAAGACAGGGCCTCGCTATGTAATCCAGGTTGGCCTCAAATTTGCAGCAATCCTCCTGCCTCAGCCTCCTGAACCATATTATGACAGGCATGCACCACCATACCTAGCTTTTTTTTTTTTTTTTCAGAACCAGAGACTGAACTCAGGTTCTTCTGCTTGCCAGGCAAGTGCTTACTCTACTGAGCTATCTCCCTAGCCCCAATTTCTGCCCCTTGGCTCTTAAGAATGACTGTGCTCTGAGCATAGCTATCTAAATGTCTCTTAAAATTGAATGCAGGATAGCCGGGCATGGTGGCGCACGCCTGTAATCCCAGCACTCGGGAGGCTGAGTCAGGAGGATCGGTGAGAGTTCGAGACCAGCCTGGGCTACAAAACTGAGCTCAAGCCCAGCCTGAACTGTACAGCGAGACCCTGTCTCAAAAAAAAAAAAAAAAAAAAAAAAATTGAATGCAGGCCTAGAAATGCAATTGCTGAATCATATGATAATTCATTTCAGTATTTGGGGAAACACTATGCTATTTTCCTTAGGAAAATTGGAAATTAAAAAAAAAAACCAATTGCAATCATTTTTACTTATTTTACTTATTTATTTTTGCAGAACCGGGGTTTAAACTCATGATCTTGCACTTTCCAGGCAGGCACTTCTGCCACGGAGCTATCTCCCCAGGCCCAATTGCCAACAGTTTTAAGCCTTTGGGTTTAGGACTTCTGTTGACATGAACAGTCCGATGTCACTGGTCCTGTGTTCATGAAACCAGTCTCTCTTCCAGTGGAGACACTGGCCCATCCCAGTGCCAGCTGTTTTGACCCCTTTGTTTGCCTCTGGAGTCTGATGACTTCAAGGCCAGATTGAAATTGGGAGTTGAGGTTGCTTGGCTGTGACCACTGAGAGCCCATTTCCAGCTGGATGTGGCAGCCACACCTGGACTCAGCACTCTCAGAGGTTGAGGCAGGAGGATCAAAATCTTGATCCCAGTCTACGCAATTTAATGACAGTGAGTCCTTGTCTTTAAAAAAAAATGTTCAGAAAGGTCAGGGATGGAGCTCATATGAAATCCCAGGGTTCTGTCCCCAGTACTCTCCCCTAGTGGCCTGCCTAATGGACCAGGTAGGCTACTGAACCTCTTCGGGCCTGTTTTTCCATCTCCAAAGTGAGAGAATTCATGTATCTCAGGGACATATGAGAATGAAACCAAATGACCTATGTGACTGTGTAGACTGCCATTGACACTTGAGAA
Organism: Myocastor coypus; assembly: GCA_004027025.1. Lineage (NCBI taxonomy): Eukaryota > Metazoa > Chordata > Mammalia > Rodentia > Myocastoridae > Myocastor > Myocastor coypus. The sequence goes on along the minus strand of PVJA010029076.1, from coordinate 11,716 downwards.
AATGCTCTACCAAGTCTCAGTAGAGATCCCCACCTTCCCATGAGTTCAAGAGTTCTTGTTTCTTCAATCATTATTTATATTCCCATTCTAGTCCCCTTCCTTTGCATTCCCTAGTTTGTTGTTGTTGCCCTTGGTGTGTAAGTCTAGAACTGAACACATGCTCTTGGCATGATCTGGCCAGTGTAAGCTACTGCTACCTCCTCCACTCAAGACTGCCTACCTTCACTAATGGCGCCCAGATAGTCACTGTGTTTGTTTTATGACCTTAAGTTATGTATTCATTATAAAATGTCTCTAAAAGAAAGAGGAGTCTGAGGTCCAAAGTAGCATGAGGTACACCACTCAAGCAAGCTGGAGCTCTTCACACATTTGCAAACTTTTTCCTTTTTCCCTTTTATTCCATGTAAAATACAAACCCATTGGCTGGTGTTACCCACAGGAGGGGAGGTGTTCCCACTCTTTGCTGGCTTGCATGTCAGCCATCACCAGATACACCCATAGACATGTCCAGAACCATTCTTTTTATTTATTTTTTGAGACAAGATCTCACTGAGTAACTGATCTTGAGCTATATAGTCCAGGCTGGCCTCTAACTCAGAGCAATCTTCCTGCATTAGACCCTCAACTATTGAGATTACAGCTGTATACCACCATGCTTGAGTTCACAACCATACTAATCTGCTAGGCATTTCTCATTCTGATCACATCATTTTTTTTTAATTTAATTTAATTTTATTTTTTACTTTGGATGAACAGCCCCAGGAGAGCTCTAATCTCATCAAGGGATCCATCCACTGGTGAGTCAGTAGATGGCTAGGCTAAGGAGGTGGGGCCCAGCTGCTGAAAGCAGCTCACATGATTTTGAAGGACATTTCTTTTCTGGCTGCCACGAAGTGTGCAGCTTTCCTCCACTGCCTTTCTACCATTCTGTTCCTGCCTTGTAGCTAAGCTGGCTGTGGACTGACTCCTCTAAACCATGAGCCCAAATAAACTTTTTCTCCTTTAAATTACATAATTAGGTATTTGGGCCCAGCAATCAAAAGCCAACTCACACGCCTTATCTTGAGCCTTTGATGTTTGTTGAACTGAGAGTACTAGTATCCCAGATCTTTTTGACAAAAACGTTCACAGGTCCCATTCTCTTATCCTATGCCTGTGCATCAAGGCTTGGATCTAAAGTGAAACACTGAGCCTTTATCCACTCTTATTCTTTATCCAGTAAGACAAATGCCCACCCTACCTGATGGTCAAAGAAGCCTTCAACTATGTTTTTATGTTGAAGGAAACTGAAGGAATGTGATTCTTCAGAACTGGAGAGAGAATATTTGTTCACATCTTGATGAAGTCTGGAGCATTAGGACTGTCACTGGCTGGTAAGGAAGAATCTCAAATGCTATGGCTTATGGTAAGGAATATATTTAAAATGTATTTAGTAGAGGGTCTATAGGGTCTCACTACACAGATTGAACTCATAGTGATCCTCCTGTTTTCAGCCTCCCAAGTGCTGGGATTACAGGTGCAAGCCACCACACCTAGTCTTATATCTTTTTTTTTGAGAGGGGAGAGTCTACAGGGTGTTCAGAGTCTCGATACTGGATCAGACCCAGTATTCCTCCTGTTTACAGCCTCCTAAGATCTGGGATTACAGGCGTGCACCACCATGCCCAGTCTCAATTGCCATCTCAGAGCATCCTAGGGATGGGGCCAGCACAGCAAGCCTAGGGATCTAAACCACACACACACACACCCAGCCCCTGTGCCTGCTTGTTGGTGCTTTAATCTGCTATTTGTCCGGCATTCCAGTCTTATATCTTATGTCTTATTTGCATCAGGTTCACCTCTGATCTGTGGTGCCTGCATCAGGACAGTGGCCTATCTGTGACAGTGTGGCTCTGTAGGACCTGAGGGCTCCCAACACGGCTGAGGACTTGGCAGAAGCCAGGAGCCTAGAGATCTTGTTTCCAGGCCCTGGTGGTAGAAGCAGCATTAGCCCTTCCAGCTGCTCCAGGTGTGCAGGACCAGCCCTACCGGCCTCTATCTTGAAGTAAGCCCCCCATCCAGTGCTGCCATATGGAAATCCATCCCAGTCTCTGCCAACAGTTGCACCACAGGAAAGGGAAAGAGCACTCTTTATTGCTTGGCTCAGCCTCCCCTGTGTCATCCAAATGTCACTGTTCTTGTGGCCTCGGGGAGGCGGTGATCAAACCCGGGGTGATATTGCTGCTACTCAAGAGAAGTCTCAGTCCGTCTTCCTGAACCCTGGAAGAAGTGCAGAGAAGCCAGGTTGAAGGCAGCCAGGATGTCCCACCGTCACCCCAGATACCCAGAGCCCACATTGTGGGCAGAGCAGGCTCATTCCTGCAGCTACAATGAGTCTCTACAACCCACGGCTACAGTGATGAGTGTCTTTTTCATTAAAGGACACAGGTATTTCTCCAGCACAGAGCCACAGTCCTCTGGCTCTTCTGGTCTGAGTCATGGGTGAACAGGAGCTGCCACTCAGCAAGAAAGAATTGCTTTTTTCTCTATCAAGTGCTGAACTACTCAGCCACATCTATAACCTTTTTCTCATTCTGTTTTGAGACAGGGTCTCACTAAAGTGCTCAGATTAGCCTCAAACTTGTGACCTCTGTCCCACAGTAGCTGGGATCTTAGGCATGCACTGCACACACCCAGTTAAAAGGGAATCTATTCCAACCCAGGCCAGCCAATCTAGCTGTGTGACCCCAGGCAAGTTGTTACAGCTCTCTGAGCTTCAGCGTCCTCACCAGGGAAACTGGTAAGGCCACCTTCCTGGAGCCATTAGGCAAACACTGCTGTGGGAAAGACAGTGCTAAGGAAAGGAGCCTTTTGGGAGTGACTGGGTGAAATGCCTTCACTTTCTTAGCATTTGGAACACCAGCCCTCTGCTGGCCTCAAACTAGTAGCAGTTCTCCTGCCTGGGCCCCCTGAATGCTGGGATTACTGGCATATGCACCCCTCTCGCCCTCTTCTGTTTTGGAAGAGGTTTAACATGTAGGAAATATCCCAGAGGCAGGCATTTTGTTTTGTTCTTGCAGTCCTGGGTGGAAACTCAGCTCTCTCATTACCTCTCTGAGCCTCCCGTTTTGTGCCTTGGATAACCTGTGTAATCCTTTCCAGTACACAGGGCATGCACTGGCCAAGTGAGGCCTTCACAAATGGGAGACTACATAAGAGCCTTTCTCAAAAAACAAAACAAGTGGGGATGTAGCTCAGTGCTAGAGTGTTTGCCTAGCATGCTCGAGGCCCTGAGTTCAATCCCCAGTAGCCCAAAAAAACAAAACAAAAAACACCAGAAACTCCTCTGAGTATGGTGGCACATGCCTGTAATCCCAGCACTCAGGAGCTTGAGGGTCAGGAGTCCAAGGCCGACTTGGCCGACATCTTGAGACCGTCTCAGTCCCCCACCCTCAAAAATTCTGTTAGGCAGCTGGAACACAGGAAGCTAGGAATGTGAAGTTACCCAATTGCCTGATCTTCTGGAAGAGCGGGAGAAAGCCGCGCAGCACGCTGTGGATCCGGTACACTATGGAGACAAAGCGGACAAAGTCACGCTGTGTCCCCTCCACCCACAGCCACTCCAGGCGAGGGCCCATCCCACACAGCACAGCTCCATAATGGGGCTGCATGCTGCACTCAGGCGACGAAGCTGAGGTTAGGGCCACAAAAGCAGCAGAGGTCGCTGCCCTGAGAACTCAGCCCAAGCTCCACTGCTCGCTTTGGGCATCTGCCGACCGTGCTGTTCATGTTCAACTGTTGTCACTGTATTTTGAGGGAACTGCCCATTTTTTTCCACGAGTTTCTCCCAGTGACCTCACCCTGACCTGGTGAGTGGTCAGGAAGAAAACATGGCACAAGCGCAGGAGATACAGATCAGCTGCACAGCGCCTGTCTGGCAAGTGCGAAGTCCTGAGTTTGATTCTGGGTACCAGGAAAACACACACACACACACACACACACACCCAAAAACCCCAAAACAAAAAAACATGGGTGCAAAAAATAAACAAGAGCCCCACTACCGGCAGGAACTCACCCAGACCGAAGTAAATGCCCACAGTCTCCAGCGAGGCGAAGGTGAGCAGGCCGACTCCCAGGGACATAAACCAGTCTGCAGGCAGAGAGGGAGAGGTCAGCTGAAAGTGGCTCCACCCTTCCGGTGTATCGCGCGGTCCAACAGAGTGCCCGCCCACCGCTCTGTGCCAGCCCCACCTCAGCCCCTGAGTGAGAGCCCTTGCCCCGTCCTACTACCTCTCCCCTTCACTGCTCCTAGCTGTGCCTCACCTGCATAGTAGTGGTAGCTCACCAGCAAGGCTCCGATGCCGAAGCACAGCAGCACGAAGTGGAAGAACTCATCTGCCAAGGCAGAGGCAGCCGCGTTACTGTTCGCCCCTTCTCTTCCTGTCTCTCCTGTGTGCTAAGTGTGTATGCCAGGAGGCCAGACATCCAGGGCTGGCCTGCGCTGGCCAGGAGCTCTACCACTTTGCCACATCCAAGAACTTGCTCATATTTTGTGTTGTTTTGAGACAAAGTCTTGTTGTGTTGTCAAGCAAGCTGACCTCAAAATCCTGAGCTCACTGTATCCTCCTACCTCGGCCTCCCCACTAGCTGGGACTATGGGCAGCTCTCTTGTTTTATCAATGACAAAGGCTCTGCTCAAACGGAATGAGACAGCCCTCCTGCTTCTGACCAGCCAAACTAAACCATGTTGGGCATGGTAGGGCTTGCTTGTCATCTCAGCCCGCAGGAGGCTGAGGCATGAATCATAGGCCAGCCTGGGCTATAAAGTGAGTTCAAAGTTAGCCTGGACTACAGAGCAAGAACTGGTCTCAAACAACCAAAAATAAATAAATAAAATAGCCCTATGACCATGTCTTCCTGACCTTACTCCCTGTGTTACTTTTTACTCCCCCCCTTTGTTACTTTTATTGCACATTTTGCCATCCAGTGTATGTGTTCCCACCTTACTTCTGCCCATCCTGCTCTGGTCAACTCCACAGTGGACAGGAGCTTAGTAAGCCACCTTCCCCAATATCCTCCAGCACAGAGGGCAGCCCTGGCAGGACCAGGTGCTCCGTATTTTGTTGAATGTTAAAATAATGGTGTTATGCCGGGCGTGGTGGCGCACACCTGTAATCCCAGCACTCGGGAGGCTGAGGCAGGAGGATCAGTGGAGTTCGAGACCAGCCTGGGCTACAAAAGTGAGCTCAAGGCCAGCCTCAACTGCATAACGAGACCCTGTCTCAAAAATACAAAAAAATAAATAAAATAATGGTGTTAGAGTTTGTGTCTAGATGTGCCCTCTCAAAGCCTCATGCAATCATGGGCTGACTTCTAGAGTTTGTGATTAACTCATGATCCACTGGGATTATGGGTGAGTACACCTGTGCTGAGGCAGGTAATTTGCATTACAATGTAAGGAGGGAAGAAAAGCTAGCTGCTTGAGCTTCTGCAGCTCCTCCATTTTGCTCTCTTGCTCTCTGCTGCTGCTGCCTTGAAAGGTTGTTCTCTGCTATGAGCCACCCTGCCTTGGAACCAACTGAGTATGGACAGAAACCTCCAGTAACTGAACTAAATAAACCTTTCCTTCCTTCATTTTGAGTGTCAGGTATTTGTCCCAGCAATAAGAGAAGGGTAACTGAGACAAATGGTAAGAAATGCAGATTGACCAGGGAAAATTGCTAAGGTCCCAGGGGTGTAGGGGTGCTGAGAGGTGGAGCTTATGCCTCACAGGACCCCAGGGCACCTGTGATAGAGCAGAGGCCCTTACACTTTGACAGGTTCATGGGGGGCACTTGGGAAGGAACACGACCCTCATGCTTTCTCTTGGCCTTAACAAGGGACTTTCAGAGACTGTGTGCATATTTCCTTGGTGGTATTAGGGATTGAACCCAAGCTTTGTGTAGTTTTTATGTTGAGACACCATCTTGCTAAGTCTCTAAGCTGCCCAAGTTAGGCTCAAGCTTTTGATCCTCCTGCCTCAGCTTCCCAGAGTACTGGGATTTTAGGTATGTGCCACCATGCCCAGTGCAAAGATTTTTCAAAGAAAGAAAGGGTTAAGGGGTACAACTCAGTGGAAGACCACTTGCATGAGCCCCTGAGTTCCATCCCCAGCACAACAACAAAAAACAGCAGGGAGGAAAAAGCCAGGGCAGCTTAAAAGAAGGTTGTGTGGAACAAGGCAGAGTTGTAAGTGGCTGCTGAGGTCCTGGGGATGCCCAGTATAGCTGTCCCCTACTATGAGGCCCCAGTGACTTCCTAATCTCTCTGAGTCTCAGCACCAGGCCACTGGGTGCTCTGTGAGCAATATGGGATTCTGTGAGAGACAGGTGTCCCCTGACAAGCTGTGGTCTTGGCTGCAGTGCTGTTCCACGGCGAATACTGATCTGGCACTCAGGAAGCCCTGAACTTTTTCCCAGCACGTCGCACATAAACCAAGCCCACTGTCACTCAAGTGACTTCACACAGAAAAAGAGCCACAGACCAGGGCTGGAGACCAGGCTATACTTGCTGCTCACTAGTAGCAAGGCCATCCTGCCACTTTGAGCCTGTTTCAACATCTAAAAGTGGGTATTGGCATTCCACTTTCACTCGGGTTCACAGCAGAGAGACCATGAGACTGTTTTAGGCACTGTCTTGACCCCAGCATCATGGACAGCCAGGCAGATGGGGCTCCAGGTGTATTTCTTACCGTCCTTCTTTATGTTCAGTCTGCTTAACTGCGAGCCTTCCACATCTCCTTGGGAGCAAGCAAGATACAACGTTTCACTTGAACACAAACACAAACAAACAAAAACTCCGCCAGATGCAGTGGTGCCTGTTTGTAATCCTAGCACTCAGGAGGCTTAGGCAAGAGCATGAGGCCAGCCTGGGGTGCATAGTGAGGTTAAACCTAACCCGTCTCAAAATAAAATACGAGAGAAACACAAACAGGAGAATTTCTTGTTCCTGGAGGCTTTGGGATTGGGATGCTCCCTGCATGGGCCTTGTCCCCAGAATCCACTGAGCCCACGCTGTCAGATCCCATTTCAGTGACAGCATCTGGCTCAGTGTCCCTACTGGGATGGAACCACCCTCTCAGGCCTTGTGGTCCCCTTGCATTCCCCAGGACCTAGGCAGCTCCTCCTCTCCCCAGCAGCCTGTACCTTCTGTGGAGTCTATGTCTCTCTGTCGGAGTCCTGGAAACAGAAACTCATTGTCAGTGCCTGGTCAGCATGGAGGCCTGGACTGCCCCTCTGCCCTGGGGGAGGCCACAGTTGACTTAGGTAAACATCCTCCAGGGATGATCTGCCTGGCCTCTATTATTTTCCCTTACCCTCCCATGCCTACCTCCTGCTGCAGCCTATCCTGTCCACCTGGGGATGCCCAATGTCCCTTGAGTTCACCATCACAGTGGTGCCTCTGCCAGGGCTGGCTGGTGGGTCATGTGCAGCCACAATGCCTGCCAGCCCTGCCTGCTTACTCACCTGCTTCCTCAGATGACACCACCTCTCTAGAGTCATCTGCAGGGAAGGAAACCAGCAGTCACATAGGCATGTCCTGGGGCAGGCAGAAGGCAAGGGGTGGACACAGCTCCTGCCCAAGTACTTATGCCTGGTCTGGCATGGGCCAGGTAGGGACAGAAGGCAGGGAGGTTCAGCTAAAGGGGCAGCCACCACCTGTCCACCACCCAAAGCTGCTGTAAGGACCCAAAGCTATGGGTCTTATAGCTCTACTTTCCTGGAAAAGCCAAGTTTACCATAAACTTCATGTTATTTATGTATTTGTTGGGGTTTTTTGTTGTTGTTTTGTTTCTTTTTCGGTATCAGGGATTGAACTCAGGACCTTATGCTTGCCAGGAAAGTGCTTATTCTACTGAGCCATCTCCCCAGCTCTGTCTTTGTTTTTTTTGAGACAGGATCTCACTATGTGGTTCAGGCTGTCCTTCAACCCGCTATGTAGCCCGAGCTGGCCTTGAACACATAGTGATCCTCCTGCCTCAGCCTCCTCAGTGCTGGGATTACAGACATGTGCCAGCACACTGGGCTTAAACTTCTCCACTTTAAAGAAGACCAACAGCTCTTTTATAGTCACTCTATACTCTACTAGGAGTTGGTTCTATGACCCAACTGTGGATATTTTAGTCCTTACATAGTGAATTGAGGCAGTATTTGCATATACTCTATACATGTTTTCTAGTATACTTTCAACTATTTCCAGAAGATATATAACATCTAACACAAGGTTAGTGTGATACACTATTTGTTATACCATAAAAAGTTTGCATATGTTCAGTATCACTTTTTTGTATGTGTGGTATTGAGGATTGAACCCAGGGCCTTTATGCTGAGCTACATCTTTGAACACACACACATACACCCTTTTGTTAATTTCAGGACAGAATCTTGTTAAGTTGCTAAACTCTCAGCTGTTCTGGAATACTCCTACCTCAGCTGCTCAGCATTCAGAGTGCTGGGATTGGGGCTGAAATCAATTCTTGGCATCAAAACAAACAAATAAGCAAACAGATCTTACAGAGCAAAGAGCTGGGATAACAGGTACTCCCATTATATCTGATTTTTAAAAAAAATTTTTGATTCTAGGTTGAACTTATAATGCCGAGCCTCAGGATGTCAAAGGCCTTCTACACCTACTTACTGAGGAGGTTTCTTTTTTTCTTTTTTTAATGTATTTGGTACAGGCACTCATTATGCAGGTCGGGCTCACAGTGATCCTCCTGTTTTCTACCTCCCCAGTGCTGGAATTACAGGTGTGCACCATCATGTTCAGTCTCAGTGGCTGGCTCAGCACGCCTGGGGGGCAGGGCTGACGCAGCACATGGTGTGGTGCCAGAGATCAAACTCAGGATCCTGCATTTGCCTAAGCAGGTGCTTAGTCTACTGAACTATCTCACCAGCTCAGTGAGGTTTCACAGGCTGAGTTGGACACTGTTGCATGTGTTTCTGTGTAAGGAAAACCCCAGGCAACACTGGAAGCGGTACCCTGATTTGAACAGTATTCAGACTAAAAAGCTGTGAGCTATAGAACTGATAAACTATATTAACCTTATTCTTTTTCTAATGTTTCTGGGAATTGTACCCAGGGCCTCAGGAGTGCTAGGTCTGGCTCTACACCTGAACTACAGCCCAAAGTAAGAACAGAAAACTAACAGGGACAGCACTGTGGTCTGCAGGGGAGGAGGCACCTAGTACACAGGCTGGGGAAGCAGGGCGGGCCAGGTCACAAGGCTTCCTGCCACTCTGGTGCAGTCCAGTGCCTGGATCCCCTCTCAGTCAGCCCGGCCAACCCTCAGGGCCTACAGGCCTCCCTCTCTATCCCCACTTGTCCTTGGGGGCAGGAAAGGTCACAAGCACCACAAGGGGGCGCTCAGTGGGACATGGAGGGACACCACTTGTAAAGGGACCTCAGGGCCTGCACTGAGCCCGTGGGGTGGGGGGGGCGGGAGTGATGGAAGCCCTCGGAAGTCATGGGGAGGAACATGTAATTCACAAATAGGTGACACACCAGCAGTTTGGGAAGTTGAGGCAGGAGGACTGCAAGTTCCAGTCCACTCTGGGCAATTTAGTATCTTAGGGAAACTTGTCTTAAAATGAAAAAATAAACAGAGAGGGCTGGGATTATTGCTTAGTGTAAAGGCCTTGGGTTCAATCCCTAGTACTGAAAACTCAAACAAACCAACAAAACAAATAGGTGAATATAAATTACTTTTGTGAGAAAAATATTTTAATATACCCATAAACATAACAGCTCCTTTCATTTTACATTCACAAACAGATGAAATGCAGCAGTCTGGGAGGCTGATATGTGACCCATCCATGTCAACCCACAAGTCAAAGTTATAGAACAAACCAAAAGGAAGCCCTGCAGCTGCCACTGCCTTCCCCACAGCCCCCCAGCCCCATGTATTCCCAAGCCACGAGATGACCTGTTACCTTCATAGAGCTGCAGTGCATCCTTTGCCATGCTGGTAGTCCCTTGCTCAGCCTCTGGGGAAACAAACCCTCTGATGAGAACCCCACAGCAATATCCCTGCTGCGCTCACCTCCACAGGGCTAAGCCGGGGTTGAGGGGAGGAAACACAGGCCTGGCTTGGCAGGGGCACAGAGACCTTGTGAGAGCCCTCCTGTCACTGTCCCACCCTTCTTGGCCCCTCCTGAAGAGACAGTATCCAAGTGATGGAGAAAGAACTGGATGTCTGAGAGGACCTGGCCCTGCTCCAAGTCAGTAACTACTGCCACTGAGCACCTAGTGCACTCCAGTGTGTGAGCCATTCATATTTACTGTTTCATATGAGCCATATGGAAACCCCACGAAGAAAATCTTAGCACAACTCTACCTGTTAGACAGATAAGAAACTGAATCTCAGAATGGTAAATTAGATCTCAGAGAACAGCCCAAGGGCATAGTACTTGCCCAGAAGGCAGGAGGCCCTAGGCTTGATTTCCAGCAACACAGAAAGAAAAGACGTAATTAATTTTCCAAATTCACATAACTAGCCAGGCATGGTGGCACACGCCTGTAATCTCAGCACTCGGGGGGCTGAGGCAGGAGGATTGGTGCGAGTTCGAGACCAGCCTGGGCTACAAAACTGAGCTCAAGGCCAGCCTGAACTATACAGCAAGACCCTGTCTCAAAAAGGCAAAGAAACAAAACAAAAAAAAAAAAAAACAACAACAACAACAACAACAAAAAAAAAAACAAATTCACATAACTAGCAAGCAGTAACTCTGCTGGGTCTGTTATAAAACCTGCATTTCTTTTCTTTTTTTTTTCAGAACTGGGGATTGAACTCAGACCCTTGTGCTTGCCAGGCAAGAGCTTATTCTACTAAGCTATTTCCCTGGTCCCTAACCTACATTTCTAATCTTTCTTTCCTTCTTTCTTTTCTTTCCTTTCCTCTCCTCCCTTCCTTTTACAGTATTAAGTTGAAACTCAAGGCCTGTGACTGCCGAGAACACCTTGTACCACAGAGACACATCCTGGGCTCCCTAATTATTTTTATTTTGAGCAAAAGAACCCTGTGCTCAATCCCAGGTTGGTGGGCAGCATCTATAAAACACTTCCTGTGTACCAGGCTCTGTGTGAGGCATTAATTTAGTTCTTTCTCCTGTGCTGTTTTCCTACTCAAATATTATTTTCTTTGCAAAAGCTTATTTCCTTCTGATTATAAAAGTAAAGCATGTGGGCTATCCAGATAACTTGGTGGATTAAAGCACCTACTTAGGCAGACTCTGGGACCTGGGTTTGATCCCCAACCATGCAGGCCCCAACCCCAGGGTGCATTGAGAGGATGACTGAGACTGAGCGTGGTGGTATAGGCTTGTAATCCCAGCACTTGGGAGGCTGAAAACAGGAGGATCACTACGAGTCCATTCTACATAGTGGGACCCTGCAGACCCTGTACCAATTACATAAGAGAAAACAAAATGAAAAATTGGGGCTGGGAGATAGCTTCGTGGTACAAGTACCTGCCTGGCAAGTGTAAGGTTGTGAGTTCGAACCCCAGTCCCGGAAAAAAAAAAAAAAAAAAAAAAAGCATAGAAGAAATCAAATGAAGCCGGGCGTGGTGGCGCACGCCTGTAATCCCAGCACTCGGGAGGCTGAGGCAGGAGGATTGGTGCGAGTTCGAGACCATCCTGGGCTACAAAAGCGAGCTCACGGCCAGCCTGAGCTGCATAGCGAGACCCTGTCTCAAAAA
>PVJA010029075.1:0-26979 GCA_004027025.1 Myocastor coypus | reverse complement strand
TGCAGGGACCGTGGTTCAATCCCCAGCACCACATGCTGCGCCAGCCCTACCCTCAGGGCAGGCTGAGCTGGCTATAAAAATAAATAAATAAAACAAACAAAAGTTCTGAAACAAGAAAAAAATAAAAATAAAATAAAAAAATTCTTAGCCGGGTGTGGTGGCGCACGCCTGTAATCCCAGCACTCGGGAGGCTGAGGCAGGAGGATTGGTGCAAGTTTGAGACCAGCCTGTGCTATGAAAGTGAGCTCAAGGCCAGCCTGAACTGCACAGTGAGACCCTGTCTCAAAAAGAAAAAAAAAAAAAAATTCAAGCCCAATCTGAACCACTCACGGACATCCTGTCACAAAGTAAAAAAATGGAGGCACACACAGGAAGCATGCCTAGAATCCCAGGACGCAGGAGGAGCACCACAAGCTTAACACCACCTGGGCGATCTGAGTTCAACACCAACTGACATTACATAAGAAAGATTCTGTCCCAAAAAAGCAAAACACAAATACATAAAGCCAGGGATGGGGCTCAGCGTGCAGGCCAGAGGTCCGAGTCCCAGCACCAGAAACCAAGGAAAGGAGGCCCATCAACTAGAAAATGCTCGGACTCACAGTGAAGGGGCAGCCAGCCGCGTGCACACAGCCCCGGCCACGCTGCAGGCAGCTGCAGAGCCCTGGCTGGACGCTGCTGGGGAAAGGGCCAGGCCACGCGAGCAGCAGCACGGGGCGCTCACCTCATCACCTCGATGTAGCCCTTGGCAGCGGCCACGTGCAGGGCTGAGGCCCCCGTGCGTGGGTGCCGGGCCTCAGGCATGGCGCCCCCATTGAGCCAGCACCGCGTGTCGTGAAGCAGCAGCTCCTCCTCGGCCCGCTTTGCGGCCTCCACATCCACACCTAGAGGGCAAGAATGGTGAGGATAGGCTTGGCCCTTGCTGGTGCACCCCGGACCCGCTCTCCCCCCAGCGCTCAGCTCCCAGCCAAGCTCCCAGCCAAGGTCCACGGTGCCGGCTGCCAAGCCTCCCCCAGCCAAGCCACCTCTTGTTATTACAAGAACGCCTCAAGTTTACTGGGCACAATCAGCTTTTTTCCCACCAACACAATCTGCACCCCACCATCCACACACACACACAGCCTCCCAGGCCCTCCCCACAGGCTGAGCCACCAAAGACATCACCGAGACCCCGCCACTTGGTCAAGCCCCCCTCAGGTGACACCTGCCAGGCCAGGGACTTAACATGGGGCTGACGTCCCAGCACAGTCCAGGGTCCCAGAGAAACCAAACCGAGAAGGGACAAGAGCACTCTGCAGGGGAAATCGCAACCACCTTGTTCTCTCAGAACATCCTCTCGCTGAGTGGCACAGAGAGCTGAGCCACTGAGGTGAAGCAGCCCTTGACACACAAAGACCACGGTGGCTCTCACGGGTCAGGACAAGGAGGCAAGGCTGTATGTGGACAGCTGTGCATGTGTGTACACGTGAGTGCAGTTCAGATAAGAGCAAACCCAGACGTGTGACACCAGGCCAGTCCTCTGCCCCGAGCTATGGCCTCCAAGCTGCATCGACAGGCTTTGTCATTAATCGCATACTGATATTCTGGGTATCCTGGAGTAAGATACATCATTACTACTGGGTGTGGTTTTCCCCACAGTGCTGCAGAATGAATGAGGCCATGCTAGGCCACACCCCAGGTCTACATATGGCCTTGGGTAAAATTAATTTCACCTGTTGGCTTCTATTGTTTTAAATCTATCAAATCAGAAGAACAAATACTTAGTGGCTTTGGCTTTCCACAGTCTTGCCCCATATACAGCTCAGGCTGGCCTCGTGGGGATCCTCCTGCCTCAGCCTGCTCTGTGCTGGAATGCCAGGAATGCCCTGTACCTTCCTCTGGGCTCCACCCAGCAGCACTGGCACACGAGCCTTGAGGCCTTTGCCTGGGTTAAAAACCAAGTACAGAGCCGGGCGTGGTGGCGCACACCTGTAATCCCAGCACTCGGGAGGCTGAGGCAGGAGGATCGGTGCGAGTTCAAGACCAGCCTGGGCTACAAAAGTGAGCTCAAGGCCAGCCTGAGCTGCATAGTGAGACCCTGTCTCAAAAAGACAAAAAAAAAAAAAAAAACAAGTACAGGGCTGGATATTTGGCTCAGTGGTAGAATACTTACCTACCTAGCAAGCTGGAAGACCTGGGTTCGGTCCTTAGCACCAAAAACAAAAAAGAACCCTCAACTGAAAAACAATTACAAAAATAAACTAGAAACAAGCGCAGCAGAACCAAAGGAGCCACTCTGGGGCCTCCGACCTCCCTTCCTGCAGCCGGAGGCGGCAAACTTCTGCCAGAAAGCCACAAACGGAACCCCAGAAGCGCAGCCCTGACTTCCGCGACAGCCGGCGAGCTCCCAGCCCAGGCTGCGACTCGGCGCCCCCTGGTGGCACGCGGCAGCCAGGCCTCCGTCCCTGGACTAGGGGTGCCGCCCACCCTGCAGCAGAGGGTCACAGCCCAGCTACGGAGGCCGAGCTTCTCCGCCCAGGCGTGGCTGGCCTTCCGCGCGCAACACCAGGCACTCTTACTCTCAGCGGCGGCACTGCTGCTAAAGTGGACCCGCTGCAAACACACTGACGCCACTGTTTGAAGGCGTGTGACTTGGTGGCATTTGGGATTTTCTCAGGGTTGTGGGCCATCACTGCTGTCTCGCTCCTGGATGCTTCTGTCACCCCAATGAAACTAGGTCCACTGCACGGTGCTGTCCACACCGTCCTCCCGGGGGTAGCAGCGGCATCCACCTCCTGGCTCCAGGGATCTGCCAGGGCTGGGGCTACCTGTACTCCTGGCTGCAGGGGCTTGCCCTGCCCTGCCCCATCCCGCCCTGCCTACGAGTTCACAGCCTCCTCAGCCTTCACTGCCCTGCAGTTCTCTGGGGCATAGGCTCCAGCCTCCGCACCCCTGGATGACTCGATGGTCCCAGGAGCAGAGCGGCCAGGATGAGAACACAGGCCTTCAACCACCTCCACCGCTGCTTCTCACAGAGGTTGCAATGGACATTTCCACAGGTCAAAAATAAGCGTTCCCACAGCTCCCCTTGCCAGCACAGGACGACAGGGATGGTGATGGCGCCAGGCTTCAGGCCTTGAGCGAGGTACCTCACCACCCTCCTGGGAGTGGGATTGCTGGGGAGGTTGCTTCAGACCTTGCAAAAGCACTCGTCTCTTCCCACCTAGTTCCCACCAGGACATGGAATGGGGCGTGCACACAGGGACACAACGTCCCAACACCGTGGACGTGCTAGCATCCAGCTCCGCTCCTCAGTGGGCACATCTGGCCTCTCACCCACACGGTTCCAGTGTGACAGAGCTGATGGCCTGGCTCCAGGGGTGGGCACATCTCCAGGCCGAGCCACCCCTGCCACAGTGGTAGGACACAGGGGCTGCCATGAAACCAGGGTGGCCAAGGAGCTCGAGACGGAGCCAAAGTCGACAGTGGGCAAGGGAGCTTCCTAATTCTGCTGGGATGTCAGCCTCATGCTGGAGAACCTCCCTCAGCCGCACCACACAGAAGAGGCAGAGGTGCCAACTCCATCTGCGTCGCTGGACTGAACTATGCTTGAAATCCACATTACTTGAGTTACGCAAGTACATTTGTCCCCTTATGGAAAACTCCTGGCTGGGCCCGGTGGTGCATGCCTGGCCTTCAGGAGACTACAAGCCCAGGCTGGGCAACTCTGCATCTCAGCAAGACCCCATCTCACACCAGGTCAAGGGCTGGGGATACAGCAACGTCCACTATCACAAACAATTAAAACACAAGGGGCAGCCTGGCAGGATGGCTCAGTGGTCTAAAGCGCCTGCTTGGGAAAGCTTGGGCGGCTTCAGGGACTTCGGTTCGATCCCTGGCACCACATGCTGCGCCAGCCCTGCCCTTGGGGCAGGCTGAGCTGGCCATAAAAATGAGTGAATAAACAAACAAAGGTTCTGAAACAAGAAAAAAAAATAACAATAATAATTAATTAATTAATTTTAAAAAAGAAAAAACCACAAGGGGCTATAACCATTGTTAAATTTAAATAAAAAATTTTTAAAAATGGGGCCTGGCAGGATGGCTCAGTGGTCTAAAGCACCTGCTTGGGAAAGCTTGGGCGGCTTCAGGAACCATGGTGCAATCCCCAGCACCACATGCTGCGCCAGCCCTGCCCTCAGGGTGGGCTGAGCCAGTCATAAAAATGAGTGAATAAACGAACAAATGTTCTGAAACAAGTAAAAAAAAAAAAAAAAAAAAAAAAAGTTCTGAAGCAAGGAAAAAAAAATTAAATTAAATTTTTTTTAAAAACTCTAAAAAAAAAAATTAAAGAAAAAAAAAAAAAAAACACAAGGGGCTGGGGAGATAGCTCCGTGGCACAAGTGCCTGCCTGGCAAGTGCAACATGAGTTCGAGCCCTGGTCCCACCAAAAAAAATAATAACAATAATAATAATATACCAATAAAAAATTGTGCCAGGCATGGTGGCGCATGCCTGTAATCCAAGCACTCAGGAGGCTGAGGCAGGAGGATCAGTGTGAGTGTGAGACCAGCCTGGGCTACAAAAGTGAGCTCAAGGCCAGCCTGAACTGCATAGTGAGACCCTGTCTCAAAAAAATAAAAAAATAAAATTGTGAGGGGCCGGGAACATAGCTCTGTGGCGTAATTGCCTGCCTGGCAAGTGCAAGGTCGTGAGTTCAAACCCCAGTCCCGTAAAAAAATAAATAAATGAATAAATAAATAAATATCATAGTAAAATAGGCACAGAATTTTCCATCCTGAGCATTAAGCATGCAGCTTGGCAATGTGAAGTTCAGCTCTGATCAGTGCTGTCCACCCCAGAACTCTGTCAGGCCAGCACAGAAACTGAGATGCGCCCTCTCCCCAGCTACCAGCAGCATCACCTGACTGGCTCTGATCTTCCTGTCGCCACAGTCCCAACAGGCCTGGGTATCTCACACGAGGGCAGCCAAGCCCTTCCACCCGCGGCACTGGCTTCCTTGGCCTAGCACGCATCCTGGAGGGACTCCTGCTGAGTGGGGCCCAAGCCCACTCCTTCTCAAAGCTGCCTGTAGTGTGTGTACATCGTATTTTGTTGCCCGTGCGGTGAAGGACATCTGGTACCTCCGTCTTCCTTCAGAAACACAAGGCATGGAGCTTCTCCTGTGCCTGAAGCTGCACACAGTACAGCTTGTCCCGGGAAAGAGCCATTCCTGGCTCAAAAGAGCCACCCGGACCGTCTTCCCGGGAAGAGCAAGCCCAGGGAGCAGCCACCGCCAGCAGGGATGCCCCGCACCCCTAGAGGACCGCCCCCTCCTGGAGATGATGTCCTGGGGACGAAGGTCTTGGCTTCTGTCACCAGGTCCAGCTCACTGACCCCACTGCTGCCCCTCGTGAGGGCAGGCATCATGGCAAGCATCATGGAGACAGACCCACTAGGCCTTGTCACCAGAGGGCAGTGGTCCCCAAGAGCCAGCATCCGCCACCAACACACCCTTCCTCAGCCTCTCCCTGCTGCAGGGAGCTAATGCTCAGCCCTTGGAGAAGCAAACACGGGCTGTGGGCAACTTGCACAGCGTGAACAGAGTCCACAGATAGCCCAGAAGCCGCTTGCGGGAACCCAGAGAGCCCCACCAAGGCTGACGCAAGGCATCACCCTGCAGGCAACTTATTCCTGAAGGCAGGAGAATGTCTCACAGAAGAGCTGGGCACATGTCAGAGCCAAGCCCACGACCAGGACCCACGGACCGGACGGTGCCCCAGGAGGTCCCAGCCCAGATACAGCTCAGCCACGAGGCTTGCCCGACACACACCAGCCCCGGTGCATCCCCAGCAGACAGCTGCCCAAGTGAAGCAGAGCCCACCAGTCTCACCACACAAAAAAGGAGTGCGCACTGAGGATGTTCTCACAGCACAGTGGGCAAGTGCTGCGCCTGGCAGAGGAGTCAAAGGTGCCCAGGGGGACTCCGGGGCGCCCAGGACAGGACAATGTTGAGGCCCACCAAGGACACACGCAACAGCGGTACGTCCCCGCCTTGGGGACACGTGCTGCACATGGGGAAGTTACGACATCTGCCACCATCCACAGCCTGCCACCATCCAGCCCTACGGCCAGGGCAGACATAGGGACAGGCAGGGCAGGGAGGGGGTTAACTGCTCAAGGCCGCATGTGTGGGGGACGAGGAGCAAAGCCAGGCATGACAGAACAGGAAGCCACAGACGGGGTGATCACCCATCCCAACAAGACGCCCCAGAGGAGTCTCAGACTAGACGCTGCCCTGCGGCACACACCTGTCATCCCAGCACTTGGGAGGCTGAGGCAGGAGGATTGCCATGAGCTCTGGACCAGGCTAAACCCCATAGTGAGACCCTGTCTCAGAAAAAGAAAGTGCTGGCCAGATAGCTTGGTGGATTAGCACCTGCTTGGGCAAGTGCAGGGACCTCAGCCGTGTGGAGCCAGCCCACCCCCAGGGCATGCCGGGCTGCTGATTGAGACTGGGCATGGTAGCACAAGCCTGTGATCTCAGCGCTTGGGAGGCTGAAGCAGGAGGATCCCTCCAAGGCCAATCTGTGTAGTGAGACCTCGTAGAGCCTGTGCTAAATACGAAAAGGCAGCCACTGAGCTGTGCACGATTAAACAGGTGAACTGCAAAGTGCATGAAGAATACCTCAAAATGTGTTGGAGGGAGGAGGACGGGAAAAGGCAAGTAAAAGAACTAAGATGCGGGGCCGGCAGGATGGCTCAGTGGTCTAAAGCACCTGCTTAGGAAAGCTTGGGCGGCTGCAGGGACCGCGGTTCGATCCCTGGCACCACATGCTGCGCCAGCCCTGCCCTCAGGGCAGGCTGAGCCAGCCATAAAAACAAACAAACAAAAGTTCTGAAACCAGAAAAAAATAAATAAATAAATAATTTTAAAAAAATAAAAAAGAAGCCGGACGTGGTGGCTCACGCCTGTAATCCCAGCACTCGGGAGGCTGAGGCAGGAGGATCGGTGCGAGTTCGAGACCAGCCTGGGCTACAAAAGTGAGCTCAGGACCAGCCTCAACTGCATAGCGAGACCCTGTCTCAAAAAGACAAAAAAAAAATAAAAAAGAATTGGGGCCTGGTGGGTTGGCTCAGTGGTCTAAAGCGCCTGCTTAGTAAAGCTTGAGCGGCTTCAGGGACCGCGGTTCGATCCCCGGCACCACATGCTGCGCCAGCCCTGGGGGCAGGCTGAGCCAGCCATAAAAATGAGCGCATAAACAAACAAAGGTTCTGAAACAAGAAAAAAAAAATAAATAAAATTTTAAATAAATAAATAAAATAAAATAAAAAAGAACTACGATGCGCTACGTGCACCTGCGTCCAGGACCACGCCCCTCACAAAGGCAGTCCACTCGCGCTGCGTGCTGCGCTAATGACAGCTTCAGCACACAAGCACGTGCAGCCGGCAGAGGCCTTCGGGCGCACGCCCCTCAAGTGCTGAACTTTTCCATAAGGACCCCTGGTGCCAGCGCCTGCCTAGCGCCTTTCCATCTCAGGCAACAGCGCACAAGAGCACTGCCAGAAACGGGCAGGGCCTGTGGATCTGTTCTTTGTCACCCCTCCCCCTGCTGGTGAAGGACACCCCCCACCTGCAGCCCCGGCACCGCTTCCTCACACCCTCGGTGCCCACAGGACCCTGCCGGTCACTCCGAGCACCTTTTGGGACACAGCTGAATTGTTACCTGCAGCCCTGGGACCTGGTCCCACCTTCACCCCAGGACTGTGGGGATCGGCCTCCCCGCCCACCCTGCTTCAAGGCCTGTGTGGAGCACAGCAGAGCTGAGAGCTCCGAGGGAGACCCATCTTCATTACCCCCACTCACCCAGCACAGACCACAGCCAGACAGCTGGCGGCACCCCGCAGTCTCTGAACCCCGTGTGTCTGTCCCCTTGGTGAACACTCCTGGGCCAGCCCACCGCTGGCTGGCCACTTCCCCAAGAAAGCCTGAGGCAGGCACCCCTCCATAAGGCAGAGAACGGAGGCAGGGTGCCGGGAACCCCGGCGGACACGCTCCGCCTGCACCCCAAGGCCCACCTCGTCGGACGATCTCGGCCTTCAGCAGTCCCTCCACGGCGTCCGACTCAGCCAGGTCCAGGGGCAGGTCCCCGTCACTGTTCACAGCCGCAATGTTGGCCCCATGGCTCAGGAGGTACCTGGGGGTGGGGAGGTCAGGGCCACTGCCAGCACAGCGCCACTCCGGGTCCTGCCCAGGCGCCCCACCTCACCTAGCAATGTCCAGGTAGCCACAGGAGGCAGCCACGTGCAGAGGCGTCCAGCCCTCATTGTCCGCCTGGTTCACTGTGGCACCCTGCTCCACCAGGAAGCGCACCACCTCCAGGTTCTCATCAATGCAGGCCTGGGGGCAGGGAGGGCCGTGACCCTGGGGTTCAGCACACCAACCCCCTCCCCAGGCCCAGGAGAAGTGAGGAAGCCAAGGCTGAGTAAGACACTGCTGCCCCCATCACAAGGTCTACCGGGGGCTGGAGCCAAAAGTAGGCTGCACTGGGCAGGGAAGAGACAGGGCTTCTCCCCAGATGTGACCTCCCACAGGACAGAACCCTGTCATGACCTGCAGGATGGACGCCCAGGCTTGGCCCTCTGCCCTCAGGGCCGGCAGGGCCAGGGAGGGCCAGGCTGCACCAGGCTGACACTAGGCAGACCCACTCCAGAGCGGACCCTGAGGGCAGCCCAGGGCGTGCAGGGCTCCTCAAGTTGCCCACCAGGCCCCAGACAGAAAAGGATCCAGGTCAAGGCTGCCTCTGGGGCAGACAGCTGCAATTCCATGCCAGGGCCAGGTTGAGGGCCTGCTCTACAGTGGGCACCACCAGAGGGGCTCCGGGGCCCTGTGTCTTTAGGGATCAACAGGGTCCTTGGGATGGGCCAGCCCCCCACCCAGCTCTCTCACCTCCCCTTTGCCACCTATCTGGAGGAGGGCAGGAAGCTGCGAGGGCCAAGAGCATGAAGTCATGGAAACTCAGGCTGCGAGAGGGGGGCTGCACGTGCCCTGGGAACGGGATGAACTCTGGGCTCCGTTTATTTCCACTTGGTTGCCACGGTGATGGGGGGGCAAGGAAGGAGCCAGGCCTTTCCCTTTCAAGGACCTGGCCCAGCACAGGCACCCAGGCACAAGATGCCTGAGGCTGGGCACCGGGGTGCCACGTCTGGGTACTAACCCTGTGCCCCACCACCGGGAGAGCCCTGCCTGTGCCCGCAGACCCTAGTTCGGCGCTCTGGTCTCCCTCTGTCCTGACCTGAGAACCCAGGGTCCCAATCTGGCTTCAGTACTGTGGACTGTAATCCCAGCATTCAGGAGGACTGAATGCCGCAGGACTACTGAAAGTCCCAGTCTTGACTGTACAATTTAACAAGACCTTGTCTAGAAACTAAAAGGGCTGTGATACAGCTCAACGCAAAGGCTGTGGGTTCAGTTCCCAGTAGCGTGCACGTACGTACACATCCATGCATTCCCAGTTCCTCCTATCCTATACCCAGTACCAGCCATTAACACACAAGAAAACAGGCATTCAGGGCCCAGCAACACACCAGCCTGGCCAGGGCAGAGGAACACCCCAGGTAGAGGCTGAGGCAGGAGGTCTCAGGGACCAGCTCCAGGGAGAGAAACCAGCTCAAAATCTGGAGTCACTCAGACCAGCCGCCCCTAGTTTCTGGGACCAAGAGTCTTCTGGGTCCCGGGATTTTCAAGGCTGAAACCAGGCCAGTGCTGGGCAAGCTAGTTACCCAACTCCCCCACCACATCCAAACCCCAGCTCCCCATTGTGCTGTGCCTGGGAGCCGAGGCAGGAACCTCCCCTCTCTGAAATTTAGTGGCCATGCCTCTAGAAGGCCACCACGCTGGAAGGAAATCCCATGTGACAGGCAAGGCCAGAGGAAAGGTCTGGGCCTCGGGAGGACCCCAAGGAAAGGGCTCAGGGCCAAGGGCAGGGCCAGAACCCCCTGCAGGACAGGGCCAGAGGGGAGAGAACATACCAAAGCCCAGTCCTTGACCAGGAAGCAGGACCACCCCAGGTTGAGGACAAGGCCGCCCTGTGAACACCTAAAAGGCCTCAGGCTCCGTTTCCCACGTGCCCCCTACCCCCAGACCTCTGTTGGAGGGACCCACTACTGGCCCATTCCACAGGGAGAAATCGGAGGCACACTCAAGGGACAGGCATTAGAACTTGGGACAGGTCACTTACTGTCTCCCCTTCTCTGAGAGTCTGAAACAGGGCCTTGTCAAGAGCACCTTCCCCTCAACCCCAGCCCAGCTCTCCTTGAGAGGGTCCCCCCTGGCCTCACCAGTAGCCAAACAGCAGGGGTCTTGGCAAGAAGAAAGGCACACAATCACTTAAGACAGCAATCAGAGTGTCCCGGAGGCGGCATGGGGTCTGTAGAGAGCCCTCCCTCAGGGACAGCCCTACAGGGCTAGGAGAAAGCCCACAGCGGATGAGGAGAGCTGCCCAAATGCTGGAGCAGGTGTCTGGCCAAACAGCCCAGAGGTCTGCGCAGTGGCCCAAAGCCAGGGAAAGGGGCGCTTGGAGGATGTCCAGGAACACAACCATGATGCAGGCTCAGCCGGGGAGGGAATGGTGAACAGAAACATTCCCAGGAAGGCCCACGGGGGAGGTGAGAGGAGGCACCAATCTCCAAAGGAGGTTGAGGAAAGCAGCTGGGGCAAGAGGGCATAGGGCTGGGGTGAGAAGAGGAAACAGAGGTCACACGACAGGGCAAGCGTCGGCTTGGAGAAAGAGCTGCTACGGAGCCTAAAGGAAGTAAGTGGCTTGGGAAAGATCATCCTTAGGCAGGCAGCCGCAAAACGCACAGGTCCGTCACGGGGGAGGAGGCTGAAGGTACCAGAGGATTTGGGGCCTAACCGAAGAAGATGGCCCGGGCCAGAGGCCGCGGGAGGAAGGAAGCCCCGGCTAGGAGCGGAGAAGGATGCAGCTCCTACCCAGAAAGGGACAGGGCCGCGGTGGCAGGGTGTGCGCAGACCTTAAGAGGGGCGCGATGCTGGCCCACGAGAGGGATGACAGCATCAGGGGCGCGGGAGGGGCGGCACAGACGGGTGCGCAAAGGGCGCTCAGGGTCGGGAAGAGGGCAGCGGAATGGCACCGACCAGGACGTGTGAGCAGCGCACAGGGGCAGACGGGCAGGGGCCGAACTCGGGGCGAGACGGCGAGGGGTCGCAGGCGAGCCGGCCAGGAGTGGCGGCGGCGGCGGCGGCCCAGGGCCGCGGGGCGCTGACCTGGTGCAAGGCGCTGATGCCGTCGGCGTTGGTGGAGTCGAGCACGGCGCGGGCGGGCGGCGGGGCGGCGGGGTCGGGCTCGGCGCCGGGGCCGGGGTCGGCCGCGCGCAGCATCAGCAGCGCCTCGTCCAGGTCTCCGCCCGCGCAGGCCGCCAGGAATTCGGCGGCGCGCTCGAAGCGGACGGTGCGGGCGCGCCGCTCCCCGGGGCCCGGCTCGGCGCCCGCCCGCGCCCCCCATTGCCGCAGTTGCTCCTGCCGCCGCTCGCGGGCCGCCGCCGACCCCGGACCGCCGGCCGGGCCGTCCTCCCCCGACATCGCGCCGCCCGCTCGCCCAGCGAGCGAGCGAGCGAGCAGAAGCGCCGCGGCCGCCACCCGCCCGCCCCGGGGGCCGCCGGGAACAGCCTTTCGCTCCGCTCCGCCCACGGAGCTCCCGGTCCCCGCCCCGTGTGTGATGTCACAGTGTGTGGCGCCACCACAGTGTGTGCTGGGAAATGTAGTCAGCAGCGCGGAGAAGCACACCACTTACAAGACAGGGGCGGCTCAAGCGGCCCACCGCGGGGAATGCTGGGAAATGGAGTCCTATCAGCGGAAGTTACTAAACTGCCGGTCCCCAAAGGCACCCTGGAAAGTCCGAGACTCCAAGGTATCCAAAGGAAAAGGCCTGGACCGGGGACGCCCCAGGGGAACGCTAGGAGACAAATCCTAGTGGCAGAATGTGAGCCCCGGGGCATGCTGGGAAATGTAGTGCCCCATTTAAAAGACAGGAAACACGTCTGGACAGTACCACCACCACCGCTACCACTAGGCCTGGTGGACATGACGAACGAGAGGAGTCCGGAAAGGTATACTGCAGAGCTAATTTTTCCCTACATCTTATCAACTTTCTATAGGATTTTTTTTTAATCTGCCTCCTTTTTTTTTTTTTTTTTTTTGCAGGACCAGGAATTGAACTCAGTACCCTGCGCTTGCCAAGCAGGCACTGCCTCCTCCAACTAGAAATAAGCTCCATGAGGGCAGGAGCTTCAGTCTTCTGTGTATACTACCTAGTCTGTGTCTCGAGCTGAACTTAAGGATAAGATGAAATATACTTTTGAACGAATAAACGGACTCCCTAGGTCGTGGGAAAAACCAAGGCCCCTTGGGAAAGTGAGTCCTACTCCCAACCTCACGGTGACCGCCCAGAGCATGCTGGGAAATACAGCTTGAGAGCAAAGGTGAGGGCATCCTGCCAAACAACCTGGCTCACAGTCAGAAACGTAGTCCTTGGGGCTATACCCCCAAAGGCCTAGCTCATTTTGGGCAGGTTCCAGATCACTTCAGCAAATTAGGCTCCAGGGCAAGAGAAACCGCAAGTCTCTAATGGTACTCTTTGGGTCATAAGAGGGCAAGGAATCCAAGAGACTGGGTCCTGAATGACCGTCTGCTCCTGGACCACCCGGGGCCGTGGAGCACGCCGGGAAGTGTAGTCCAGGCCGTAGCACATTCTCATGACGCGCTGGGATTTACCGCGCAGATTAAGTTCTGGAGGTTTGGAAAGTCAAGCCTTCTTATAGTAGACTCGGGAGATAAACACACATTGACCCTGACTTTAAATGTCCGTTACCTGAATCCCAAGACGGGAAAGATAAAGACATTTTGGGATAGGAACAGAGACCCATAAAAGTTACTGTTGTGGTTTGTATGTAGTTGTCCCCCCAAAGCCTCATAAAAATCATGGGACTGTCAAGCGCAAGGCTGCAGGGGCGGGGCTTGAGGGGGCGTGGCCAAGAGAGATGCAAACCATTAAACTGACAGCATGCGCTGTATGAGACCAGTCCCCGCCAGGTGGTCTCGAGGAAGTATAAACAGATCATTCTGGGGCCCGGCGGGATGGCTCAGTGGCCTAAAGCGCCTGCTTGGGAAAGTTTGGGCGGCTGCAGGGATCGCGGTTCGATCCCCGGCACACACATGCTGCGCCAGCCCTGCCCTCGGGGTGGGCTGAGCCGGGCATGAAAATGAGTGAATAAACAAAGGTTTTGAAACAAGAAAAAAAAATAATAAATAAAATTTTTTAAAAAAACCTAGGGGCTGGGGAGATAGCTCCAAGGCACAAGCGCCTGCTGGGCAAGTGCAAGGCTGTGAGTTTGAACCCCGGTCCTGAAAAAAAAAAAAAAATCTAAAAAAAAATAAAATAAACAGATCATCCTGGACCCTGCAGGGAAAAAGTTGGTTTGTTTGTTTGTTTGTTTGTTTTGTTTTTTTTGTTTGTTTTTTTGCTTTTTGAGACAGGGTCTCACTATGCAGTTCAGGCTGGCTTTGAGCTCACTTTTGTAGCCCAAGCTGGTCTCGAACTCGCAGCGACCCTCCTGCCTCAGCCTCCCAAGTGCTGGGATTACAGGCGTGAGCCACCATGCCCGGCTAGCCCAAAGTCTTGAAACTTCCAGAAACTATAAGCTAAATAAACCTTTCCTTCCCTAAGCTTGTGTGTCCGGTATTTGTCTCAGCAACCACTGAACAGTAACTAAGACAGTCACAAAGCTTCCAAAATTGGATGAAGGCCACAGAGTTTTCCCCACAAAACACGGGAGCAGCCCCTCTGCTCTGAAGGCCTTTGGCTTGTAGAAGAAATGAATTACAAATCTGATGCGGCCTGGGAGGCTGGCCATAGTCCCAGAGAGACTCCTGTGGCTCTTGGCTTGTGTGGCCCCTCACCATGTGCCTTCCCAGAAAACAAATCTCAAATGTGTCACCCTGTGGAGCACCCTTATGCACGGCCTATGGCCCAGGACAATTGGGACAGGTGTATTTATAGTCCTGCCTGTGGCTGTGTGTGTGTGTGTATGAATGCCTGTGTTTTCATGACTATGATTACTTGCAGGAAACAAGCCCTGTGGTTTACTCAGCCCACCCTTTGAACTGTGTGGTGAGCGCCAGCCCTAACTATTAATAATCTTCAGTTTAACCTCTAGGTTAAGGCTTCGACCTTTCTGCCCCCCCCCCAGACAGGGTCTCACTGTGTCACCTAGGGTGGCCTCTGATTTGCAGCAGTCCTCCCGCCTCAGCTTCCCATGTGCTGGGATTACAGGAGCACACCACCACACCCAACTTGCCCACTAGTTTTAGAGTCCTGTTCTACTAACCATTGAAGCTTAGGGATTCCTGCCTTGCAGTTGGCAACCTCGGGTCAGAATCTCATCTCTGGGCCTGGCAGAATGGCTCAGTGGTCTAAAGTGCCTGCTTGGGAAAGCTTGGGTGGCTTCAGGGACCACGGTTCGATCCCGGGCACCACATGCTGCGCCAGCCCTGCCCTCAGGGCGGGCTGAGCCGGCCATAAAAATGAGTTAATAAACAAGCAAAGGTTGTGAAACAATAAATAAATAAATAAATCTTTGAAAAAAAAAAAAAAAAGAATCTCATCTCTGACACTTCCTATCTCTGCAGCCGGAGGAGGCTGGTCTCCATCCCTGGAGTTGCAGAGGTGGTTCAGATGAACTATCAGAGCCCCAGGTGACTCTACAGCTGTGTCCAGGCACCTTCACGTGCCCCTCCTCTCCTCGTTTCTCTTTCTGATGGTGAAGGTCTGTTAGCTTCTTTGGCCTGCTCTTTCTTGTCCACTCTAACAGGAGAATTTCAGGGCTTAGCCCAAGCCCTGTGGACCTCTTCCCTGCTGGTGAAAATAACCTCAGAGAGATAAGCAGACAGTGTTCCCTCTTCCCTGCAAGGCCACAAAAAGACACAATGACAGTACCGCAAGACAGCTCCCACTCCATGAACTGAGCAGTGTCTGTCTGTGCAGACCCACAGCTCAGGGTAGGATAATCAGGTTCCAATCCGTTATTTTACAACCTTTCCCAGAAGAGTTTCTTGGGCAGAGGAACCGTTTAAATTTAGGAGGGAAATCTATTTTTAGAAACACCCACGGCTGGGCTGCCTGTAGTTGTCAGGACACTAAAACTGGGCCCCCAGACACATGGACAGGAAGGAGGCGTTGACATAATTAGTCTGCCTAAGAATTACACGGTCCTAACCGTCACCTCCCAATACGGGAACAGAAAGAAGCCAGAGGCGGAGTCATGGCCACCAGAATTTCAGAAAAGGAACTGTATCTCCGGGTGAAAAACCATGATCTCCTGCCTGGGCCTAGTGGTGCCCACCTGTCACCTCAGCACCCGGGAGGCTGAGGCAGACAGATTGGCCAAGTGTTTGTTTTTTGAGAGAGGGTCTCACTTTGTAGTTCCAGCCAGCCTCGAACTCACTGCGTAGCCCAGGCTGGCCTCCGACTCAGGCTAATCGTCCTGCCTCAGCCTCCCAAGCGCGGAGATGGCAGGTGGGTGCCCCCATGCCTGGTTTGTATTGAGAACTATTACTATACATTCCCCATTTCTCTACCCCTGTGGATTTACGACACACTGAGTTGTCTTAGTTTCGGTCTGATTGCAGAGTGGCTGGCCATTCAGACACATATCCAGGCTATGGTGAGCCTAATAGGTCTGTCCTGACCCCCTGAGGACACAGGACAACCGACGTGGGAGAAGGGTGGATGAGTTCGGTGTGCAGGACCTATGGGGTTTTTTTGTTTTGTTTTGTTTTGCCAGGTTACACAGCATGATGGGTTGCAGACCGCTGCCTCTAGGCCCCAGACTGCTGTCCCCTCCCTCAGTGACTGAGTCCTAGCTTTATTGGAGATGGAGCAGGAAGCTAACGCCTGACCAAGACAATGACTCAGTAGCTTCGAAACAGGAGGAAGCCCGGGAGACCAGGGCCTCTATGCTGAGCTACAGCCCAGTCCTCGGAGTCAGGCCGGGTCTTGCCAAGGCGCTAAGGTGCCCAGGCTGGGCTCCAACGCGCAGTCTCTGACCTGCCTCTGAGTGCTGGGATTCCAGAGATGCGCCAGCACACACAGCTGGAACCCTGGGCTGTGAGCCGGGTTCAACAGGCCCCAAAGGAGGCTTCCCAGCCACCCTTGCAACTGGGTAGGGTGAGGGAGCCGCAATGGGATCGAGTCCACTGAGCACGTGTGAATGTGGCAGGGGGACCCAGGCGTCTCCGACTTCCTTCACCCACCACGGGCCCTTGGGTTGGCTCCACCTTCGAGAAGGAAGAACCACGCTGTGAGAACAACGCCTGAGGGCGGTGAGGCGGGTAGGTTTGCCTGCGAGCCCGCTCTCGGTTGTCAGGGCCCTGCCCAGCAGAGGAAACGCCGCCGCGGCGTGGGGTGAGCTCCACGTCCCCTCTGGAGAAACCACAGGGTTTCCCATGCAGTGCTTCACCAGCCGTGTG
Source organism: Myocastor coypus (assembly GCA_004027025.1). Classification (NCBI taxonomy): domain Eukaryota; kingdom Metazoa; phylum Chordata; class Mammalia; order Rodentia; family Myocastoridae; genus Myocastor; species Myocastor coypus. Next base: position 10,454 of record PVJA010029075.1, on the reverse strand, counting down.
AGGGTTCACCGGGGCATTGGTTTCTGTTTTTGTTTGGTTTTGCCTATTTAAGACAGGCTCTCATTGTGTAGGTCAGGCTGGCCTTGAGTTCACAGCGGTGCTCCTGCCTCAGCCTCTCGTGTACTGGGATCGCAGGGGTGCGTGCATCACCGCCACCACGGCTGGCTTTGTTTCTGTGGTTGTTCACGACCCTCCCAAGCCACAGCCACATGCGATCATCAGCCAGCCGTGAGCTCCCAGCCGTGAGCTCATCAGCGGCCAGCTGTGGATTAATGACAAAGCGGAGCGCTCAGCAGGGGCTGCATTTTATTTCAAGTCACAGATGAGACGAACTCTCAGACAGCTCCCAGGGGCCCCCAAGGGGTCACATCCTGACTTCCTCACTTCCAGCGGCCACCGACGCGGCCCTTTCCTGCGCCTTTCCGGCTGCGGGAGGATGGGGTGTCAGGAGAGTCAGGTGGACCCCAGGCCTCTGGCCCCAGAAAACCTCTTCCCCGACCCCCAGAAGAGGAGGCCTTAGGCCTGCAGGTGGCCCTGCCAGGCGGAGGGACAGGCCAGGGCCTGCCGGTCACAAGGCAGGGAAGATCCACAGTGAGGTCGGAGGCTCACATGGGGCTAAAAAGTGTCATGGGGATGAGTTGGGGACATCAGTGTCAGGGGACCCAATGTGTGGGCCATTGTGTAAGAGGGCCCCGCAGTACCCAGGGCAGGGGCCTGGCACCATGGCCCAGAGAAGCTCCATGTGGAACAACCAGCCTATGCCCCCCACCCCCAGGTCCCCCTGCTAGACTCCGGCACCTCTCCTTCAGCTGTGACAACCAGAATTGCCCCAGCAGTGCCAAGTGTCCTCCAAGGACCACAGTCACCATGGGCTACCACAAAACCAGGGATCTTGGGAGAAAAGCAAGGGGACGGGGCTGCCGCTCCAAGGCACACTTACAACTTCTGGGCATGGCTGATGCGGTTGTAGAGCACGTTGATCTGGGGACAGAGGCGCAGGCTGGGGTGGCCCTGGGGGACACGGCCACCCTGCACCCCCAGCCAGTGCCCCACAGAGGGGACGCCCACCTCATATTTCTGCTGCTTCAGCTTCGCCATCAGGTCGAACTTCTCAGACTCCAGCTGGTGGATCCAGTCGGAGAGCTCCTGGGCCTTTCCCCTGCGTGGTCGGGCAGTGAGGGGCCTGCGCTTCGGCCTCCTCCATAGACACGGGTGCTTTCCTTTCTTCCGTGGGGCTGACAGGAGGGACTGAGCCCTGGGCCTTAGGACTGAGCTACAACCCCAACTGTCATCATTTTTTTTTTATTTTATTATTTTTTTCTTGTTTCACAACTTTTGTTTGTTTATTCCCTCATTTTTTATGGCCAGCTTAGCCCGCCCTTGAGGGCAGGGCTGGCGCAGCATGTGGTGCCGGGGATCGAGCCTCGGTCCCTAAAGCTGCCCAAGCTTCCCAAAGCAGGCGTTTTAGACCACTGAGCCATCCCGCCGGACCTCATTTATTATTATTATGATGATTATTACTATTATTATTGCACAGGCTGGGCTGGAACTTGACATCCTGCTGCCTCAGCCTCCCAGAAAGCTGAGATCACAAGGGTGCGTCTCCAGCCCCAAAGCACGTACTCTGCCTTGTAAAGGAGAGACCCCTTCAGGCCTGAGCTGTTTCTCAGGAGCAGAGGAGTCAAGGGGCTAGAAAATGCTCCCGAGCCTGGCTCTAACTCAGACAAAGATGTGGTGTGCAGAGGGGAGCAGGCGGCTCCTCAGGGAAGCAGAAGCCTCTGCACTTGGGAGCTGAGAGTCACCAGTGACCAGGCTGCAGGGGCACAGCTCACACTGGTCACCCACCGGGGCTCAGGGAGGACCTCGGCTCCTTGTCCCAGCCGCCGGGAGGGCCCACGCCCCGCAGGTCACTGACCTGAGCTGCTCCTCGCCCATGTGGTCAATGTTCAGGGGCTTCTTCCTCTCCGACAGGATCCGCTGCTTCATCTCCCGCCCGGTCTGCCGCTTCCCGCGCTTCTGCTCTGCCTGAGGTGAGAGGCGTGGGCAGGGGCTGAGCCTCCAGGTGCCTGTGGGCACCCAGGTGTGGGACCAGGGCGGCACCCCAGGCAGCTTGCAGCCATCCTCCGCACGCCTACCCAGGGTCCAGGTGCCCGCTCCACCCAGAGCCCAGCCTCCAGGCCCTCCCTCACCCCTGCCTTGGAGCCCAGAACTCAGGCCTCGCACGCGGGGCTCACCTTGACCAAGTAGCCTCCAAAGTGGGCCCCCATGTTGGACAGCACCTTCTTCTTCTTGGCGTCATCCTCAGCGCGCTTCTTGGCCTCCTCCTCTTCCTTCCGCATCTTCTCCTCCTGCAGGGACACAGGCTCAGCCCCTTGCCTCCGGCGTGGGCCCAGAGGTCCGCAAGGCAAGCGAAGTGGGCGAGGGCAGGATCTGGATGATGGCTCCTCCCGTCCCCAGGGCCCAGGGCGAGGGCTGGCTGTGCTATGACCTCCGTGCAGACGTTAAGCTCCCAGGCCTCGGGTTCCCTACACCCAGGGTAACCAGGGCACATCCTCGAGGGCTTGGAGCAGGCATTCGGCAGGCAAGGGCACAAAGGAAGTGGAGGCAACACTGCTCATCCTGGAGCTGGGGGGAACCGGGGACCCGGCCCCACGAGAGGTCAGGGAATGGGGCCACAGTACTCCAAACATTGAGCACCCCTACTTGAAGGAGTTTTCATGTAATTTGCACCCTGTGATCAAGGATAAGGCCATTTTCTTTTCTTGGTGGTGGCAGTGAACACTGAGCCCAGGGCCTTCATGCTGAGCTACATCCCCAGCCTGCTTTTATTTAGAGACAGGGTGTCGCTGAGTGGCTAAGTTGACCAGGCTGAGCCCCAAGCTGCAGTCCTCCTGCCTCAGCCTCCTACAGTACCAGGATGACAGCTGCGAACTGACTGGCTGACAGTCGTGCTGGACAAAGGGAGGCTCCTGGCTCACACCCGGTGTGAATGGCCTGGCTGCCCCGGACCACAGGGGACCCAGCTCTTGAAGCAAGCAGGCGGCTTGTGCTTCCTTCCCCACCCCCGGGCCTCAATCTCTCTGGCTCTGGCACTCCTGCCTCCTCAGAGGAGGGCCTTATAATGACCTCAGGCCACTCATTTGATGCAGAGCCATCGCGGGACCTGGTGGCATGAGTACTCTGGAGGCTGAGACAGGATGGCAGGTTTGAGTCCAGCCTGGCAAACTTATTGGCTCTGCGAGACCCTGCCTGAAAGCAAAAACTAAAATGAGACTGGGGATGCAGCTCAGTGTGAAGGTCCTGGTTCAGTCCTCAGTAATAAACGTGCACACGCACACGAACACGCACACGCACACGCACACGTACACGTACACGCACACGCACACACACACACACACACACACAGAGTGCCCTGAACTCAATGGACCTGCAAAGTCCCCTTCGCCACGTGTGCTACACACTCCTATTCCAGGACTGTGGTGTGGACGTTTCCAGCCCACGGCTGTGCCAGCCCGCTACCCCCTCCTGAGGGCAGGCGTGGGGACTCTCCCGAATGTCACACCAGGCACACCTCCTGAGGCTGGATCCAGAGCAGCCAGTGAGCTCCCTCCACCCTGCCTGGCACCACCCAGGTCTGTGCAGAGGACACTCACTGCCAAGGGGCGTCAAGCCACAACGCCTATGGCTGTGGTAGGAGGGTGACTAACCCCAGGATTTGCTGGCCCAAACCTGGGAACGCCCCAGGCAAACCAGGAGGAGTTGGTCAGCCTCTCACTCACAGAAACTCAGGTCAAATAGGAGAAAAGTGTGGCTTTGGGGCATCGAGGGTGTCCCTTCATCCAGCCAGGCCTCAAGCCAGCCCGACTTTGTACCCGAGGCAATGGAGTCACCCCTATGCTGATGCCTGGGGTTTCCATCCCTTCCAGCAGAACGCTCCCCAAGTCCTACGGCAGAGGGACACCCTCAGAAGCATCGCGAATGTCAGAAAAGGAAAAACAGTAGTCAAAGAACAAATCCCACCCGGCCTTCCCAGGGAGGGGCGGCACCCACCGCCAGCTTGGCCTGCCGCTCCCGCTCCTTCTCCGTCCTGAAGCGCTGCTGCTCAGCCCTCTCCGCCCGGCGCCGCTCCTGGAGAGGCAGGCGAGTGAGGGGCAGAACCGCCCCACCCCGCTCAGCCAGCCCACCCTCTCCAGGGTGGGTGGAAAGGCAGATACAGCGGGCTGCGGTGGCGCACACCTGCGATTCCGGCACACAGGAGGCAGAGGCAACAGGACTTGTCTCAAGTTAAAGGATAAAAAGGGCCGGGGATGTAGCTAGTGCCACCAAGAACCAGAAGGAGACAGCCCAGGGCACAGGGAGGGGCGGCCGGGGGCCCCCTGCTCACGATGCGGTCCTTCAGCGCCACCAGTTCCTCCTCCTCCTTCTTGCGCTGCTCGAAGTGCACGTCGATGAGCGTCTGTAGCTCCAGGAGGTCCTTCTCCATGCGCTTGCGGTGGATGTCCTGCAGGACAGGGACAGGGAAGGCGGCGCTGACCCAGTGCCAGGCACCCAGCGGGAGGCAGCCAGCTCCCAAAGGACAGTTGGGCAGGAGGGCCTGCAGCCCGATGCTGCTACTCACATCGAAGTCCACACGCTCCCCTTCCGGGATCTTAGGGGGGATCAAGGGAGGCACCACTGGACGGCTGCATGGACAGGGGGTACAGCCCATGAGTGGGGGGAAACGCCCCCATGTGACCCCACCAACTCTGCCCCTCGACACACCCACCAGGTGGTGGTGCCCCAGCTTGCACACCCCCAGGCCTTGGCATAGGCATAGGCGCCCAGTGCCCGGCTGCTGCCTGTCTCCTTAGGTCTCCTAGCCCTGCCCCCAGTAGCACCACGCACCCCACTGGCTCCGGCCTCACCGTGCCCTGTCCCTGCCTACTCACACTCAGCCCCCAGGGGACTTCCACCCTTCTAGCTGTTGCCTGCGGGCTGTGGGACTCAGCACTCTAGCTATCTGGGTGGGGTGTCTGAGTATTGCAGGGGGGCCCAGGAGGTCCCCTAAGGCAAGAGGGCAGGGGGCAGTGTCTTCACTGCACCCCAGGCTGGATCCTGCATCTTGCCTGGGAATGGGGGTCCCACCACCCCAGGCTCTCACCTTGGTTTGGGACGCTCCTCTTCTTTCAGTGAGGAGGATACAAAGAGATCATTAGCAAGAATCTGGGGGTGCAGACCCCAGCCCCAGGAACCAAGAGACGGACCCCCAAGAGCAGTTCTGGGGAAGGGCACAGGAGAAGGACATAGGGAAGTCGGGGGCACAGACGGGAGGAGGCGGCTCACACGCATCAGATATACATTCAGCACCGGTATGGGGACCCCAGCGTCCAGGCCCCCAGTCACTCCCCCGCTTACATGGCACAACTCCTGCTGCGAGGCCATCGGCCAGGGACGCAGCGCTTCTTGGCCCAGCCCCAGCCCTCCCCCTCTGGGACCCGGTCGCCCTGTTGTCCCCAACCTTCGAATGTATATGGCGGAGAGCACGGGGAGGCGCCCCGCACACACCCAAGCCTTGCAGGAGCGTGAAGGCTTGGGCGTCGGTCCCTTTAGGAAGCGAAAGGGCCACGCCTCAGGGCCGTTTCCCTTCGCGGCCGCCAGAGGGCTCTAAAGGGCCGGCGGGGCGGGCGGCAGAGCCAGCGGGGACGGGACGGGCTGGACCGCAGCTGCTCCCGAGACGAACGCCGTCGTCACCTCGCTCAGCCTCCGGTTCGGGCTCCTCGGGGGCTGGGGGAAGAAGCGGGGCGGGGAGCGGGCGGCCAGGCGGACGGAGAGAGGGACAGCGTCAGAGCACGTCGCCGGGACCCGCCGCCGCCCGCCGCCCGCGGCTCACCTTCCTCCTCCTCCTCGGCGGGCTCCTCCTCTGCGGACGGGCGAGCGGGCGGGGGCGTCAGGACCCCGCCGGGCAAGCCGAGTGCCCAGGGCGAGGGACCGGGAGACGGGGCGGAGCGGGACGGGAGACGGGGCTGGGCCAGAACTCAGGCGGGGGGAGGCTCGGGGGCTGGGACCAAACCAGGGGTCCCGGGCGCAACAGAGCGGGCGGGGGTCGGGGCGGGGACTAAGGGCGAAACCCGGGTGGAAAAACGGGTCTTCAGGCCGAGCCAGGGCTCGACTCACGCCCCAGTGGCCTCCCACCCTGGCCTGGCGTCAGGCGTGAGGGCGGCCTTCTCACGCTGCCTCTCCACTCACCTTCCGCCTGCTCCCTGGGGAACCAAGAGAAAGGAGGGGACAATGAGACATCGAGGGGCTGCAGGATCTCCCGTGCCCACCCCGAGCCCAGTGGAAGACGGCTCACTCCTCATACTCCTGCTCCTCCGTGTCTGACATCCTGCTGGGACCTGAGGGTGGCAGAGCAGAAGGCTCAGTCCTGGACCCGGGCCGGCTCTGGGAGAGGAGAGGAAGCCCGGTCACAGAGCCCGCAGTGCCCCTGGCAGTGAGCTGTGGCCCCAACCCAGCCCAGGAGCGCCCGCGCCCCTCCCCCTCCCCCACACACAGCTGTCCCGCTTTGTCCATGACAGGTCTGTGGAAACCTGATCCTGGGATTAGGGCCTGGGCCGGGACAGTGGCCTGAAGACAATAGCTACCCTACCCTAGGGCTATTTTGGTGCGATGTCAGAGACGCGAACAGAAGACATTTCCTAAGAAGGGACGGAAGGGGGTCCTCTAGAACGGTAGTCATATTGGACCCTACCCAGGCTCCACAGCCGTCCCCGCGGGTGCTTTTCCTCCCGCGGTTCCCCCTTCTTACCTTCACCCCCGCCTGTGGACAGGTGAGCACCCCTGAGAGCAGCTTCTGTCCACAGACAGCAGCCTGATCCCTCAGTTCTAGACCTCGACCTCTGTGACCCCGAAGTCCAGCCGTGTCCCCATTAAGCAAACCCCAAAGTCCAGTAAGCAAATGCTGTGGCCACTGATGATGCCTCCACAGCTCCAGATTCTGAACCCCACTCAGTGATAGTCCACGTGGGGGCCAGGATACCCTCAGGGACCAGGGCTCAGACCTCCTGAACTGCAAAACCTCGCACTGGGAAAACCCAATAAACCCAATACCTGAGCTGGAGCTCAGAGGTCCAGTCCCTAAAACCCCACGTTCTGAGCCCTAGTTCCCGTATGCCCAGAAGCCGAGCCCCCAAATCCCGGTATGCAGATGGTTTCACTCCAAGCCCCAACTTCTGCAACCACCCAGACTCTGAGACCTCGGCAATCCTGAGGCACACCCAGATTCTGTAACTCACAAACCCTCCGTAGTCCCCGCGCTATCACCTGGGTCAGTGGTGCTGGAGGAAAGGCTGCCTGGCGCTGGGCGAAGGGCTTCCCAGATTTTATAGGGGAGCGTGGCCCGCCCCAGAGTGAGGGGGAGGGGTGGAGGGGGAGGGGAGTACAGATGGGGAAGGAATTCCTGGGCCCAGCTCCTGACGCCAGGCCCAAGCCCCAAGCCCCCTGTGCACCCTGCTGGTACCACACTGGAGCCAGGGCAGGCTCAGACACCGCCACGGTTGCTCATACTACACAGCCTCCCCAGCCCAGGGCCCCTGCTGGAAACACAGTTGGTCCTTAGATAATGCTTAGTGACACGAGGGACACTTCCCACTGGCACCTCTCTGATTCCTTTCCCTGTATCCCTCTGGCTACCATCTCTCCTTTCTCAGGCTGGCCAGCTCCTACTCCTGAGGAGGTCCCTGCTACTTCTCTGTGAGGGGTACCTCCCTCAGAGCCTGTGTTTCTCAACCAACTCCCCCTGTCTGCTTCTCTGCGGGGGGGGGGGGCAGGGGGGGCCCTTCCCCACCCCCACTCCTTTGTCTGCCACCAGATTCCACCTTGGTGACAACAGGCGCTAAAGCAGGCTAGCAGGTGTGGCGGGGAGGGAAGGGGGTGTCCGTTAAGCTCCCAGCCCCCACCTCCATCTGACACTGCCCTCTTTGGTATCCTTCTCCTGCCAGCCCAATAAACCTCGACCTTGAACTCTAGGACTGCAGCCCCAGAGAGCAGGCCCTGGCCTCCTGGCCTCGCCCTGGCACACCGGGAGAGGCTCCTCCGTCTCTACATCTCTGATATCCGGCACACGTGCCTCCTTCCTGCGCCTCTGCTGGGCGTCATCTGCTGCTGTCTCTGCCTCCTTTTGCCTAGGAGTCTCCTTAGCTCTTCTGCTTTTTGTTTGCTATGTTTTTGTTTTCTTTTGTTGTGTTTTGTTTTGTTTCTTGAGGGACCAGGATTCAAACTCACGACCTTGCACTTGCCAGGCAGGCACTTGTGTCATGGAGCTGTCTCTCCAGCCCCTATGTTTTCCAGATTGACCTTGAATTCACAGTGATCTTTTTGCCTCAGCCTCTTGAGTGATGGGCTCCCCAGCCCTCCTGGAGGGTCTCTCCCTGGCCGGGCTTCCTCGAAGGGTCTCCATGGTCAGGGTCTCCATGGTCCGAGTTCCATGCCTGGTCTTCCCTGTTCTCTGGCCTCTGCCTCAGCTTCCCCATCTCTGCTACCCCTCTTTTTCAGCCCTGGATGCCGTACACCCTCCACAGATGATCAGGGACCCCCCATGCCCTGAGTCCCCACCCTCAGGCCCGAGCCCCAGGGAGAGCACACTCAGTCACTTATAGCATGGGCAGCTTTTATTTCTCAGGGTTTTAATTTCCTGAGGACTCCCAGGGAGGGCGGGCTCAGCCCTCAAACTTCTTCTTCCGGCCCTCCATGCCGCTCAGGGCATCGATGTTCTTGCGCCAGTCGCCCACCTCCCGGTTCTCCTGGGGAGGAAGGTCAGAGGTCAGGGCTCTTCCTGGCTCTGGGCCCCTTCACCCGCTAGTTGGCCGGATAGCTCTGCTCTGGGCATTCGCCCAGGACTCCAGTGCTTGACCCAGAGACAAGGCCTGGTAATGAAGCAACTCTGAAATCACCCTTTGCTCCCCTGAAGTAGTGAGGTGAAATAAAAGAACAGGGAGCCAGGCGTGGCCATGCGCACCTGCAACCCCAGCACTTGGAAGGCTGTGGCAGGAGGATGGCCAACGGGAGCCGAGCCGGGGGATCTTACAGACTTATTGAGGCCTTGACTCAGAATAAAATAAAATAAAATAATAAAATAACATAGCACTGGGAGGATGACCAGATAGCTCAGCAGATTAAAGCACCTGTCCTTTTGAGACAGGGTCTCGCTATGCAGTTCAGGCTGGCCTTGAGCTCACTTTTTGTAGCCCAGGCTGGTCTTGTGGCACAGATCCTCCTGCCTCAGCCTCCCGAGTGCTGAGACTACAGGGATGCGCCACCACGGCCCGGCTAACTGGACTCTTGAGGTGGGTGCGGTGACTGAACCTGGCTGTTGGGACACCCTAGATCCAGACCTCTGGCCTGCAATTCCCACGACACCCTGACAATTTCCCTGATGGCCAGGGAATATTTGCAATATTTCCTGATTCCTTCATGAATCTTCTCTCTGTCTCTCTCTCATTCTCTTTCTCTCTCTCTTCTCTCTCTCCCTCTTTTTCTCCCTCCTTTCCTCCCTCCCTTGCTCTTTTGCAACAAGGTTTCACTATGCAGTTCAGGCTGACCTTGAATTCACATTGTAGCCCAGCCTGGCCTACAGCATGCAGCAATCCACCTGCCCCAGCCTCTTAAGGGCCAGGACTGCAGTTCCCTTCAAGAATCTCTTATCTTCTTCAAGAACTTCCTGTCTCTCCCAAGTACTTCCTGTCTCCCTCACGCATTTTATGCCTTCTTCGATATTCTTCCTTTCCTATTGCTCTTCCACTTCCTACATCGCCTCTACTTCCTGTCTCCTCCACACAGTTCCTCTCTCCCCCCCCCCCCCCCCCCCCCCCCCCCCCCCCCCCCGCACATCCTGGTAACTGCAGAGGCTTCTGGTCTCTCATAGGTTCCTATCTCCCTCACGCACTTCCTGTCTCACTCAAGTACTTGTCTTTATCGCATAATCTTACGTTTCCCTTCTTGCTCCCCTCAGGACCTTGGGCTTGCCAGGGAGGCACTTTTGCCGCTGAGCTATCTCTCCAGCCCTTTCTTAGTTTTTCTGAGACAGGGTTTCACTATGCAGCCCAAGATGGCCTCAAACTCATAGTGATTCTCCTCCCTCAGCCTCCCAAGTGCTAGATTATCAGCATGTGCCACCACACTTGGCTTCCCCAGTCTTCTTTAATAAAGATGCTGGGAATTAAGCCCATCGCCTCACACATGCTAAACACTGCAGCTTTTTTTTTTTTTTTTCTTCTTCTTTTTTTTTTGAGACAGGGTCTCACTGTGCAGTTCAGGCTGGCCTTGAGCTCACTTTTTGTAGCCCAGGCTGGTCTCGAACTCGCACTGATCCTCCGGCCTCAGCCTCCTGAGTGCTGGGATTACAGGCGTGTGCCACCACGACCGGCAACACTGCAGCTTTTTTTTTTTTTTTTTTTTTTTTTTTTTTTTTTTTTTTTTTT